>BDIP01000130.1:0-18844 GCA_003568945.1 Kipferlia bialata
TCTCTCATCCCCCCCCCCTCTTTGGTTCTGCCCCTCTCTATGAGTTCGAACAGCCTTACTCCAGGACACTCCACTCGCACCAGCAGGCTGAGAGAGTGAGACAGGACACTGGGGACACAGATGAGCCGAAGTCCCTAGAACTGAGCCGGGAGGCACTCAATGTAGTCACTGCTGTTACAAGGTATGCTTATGGTAATGCCAGGACTCTTTCTCCAGGCCTCTACTAAATATGACTACTATATGCTATTCTTACCCCCCCAGGGACACCAATGCCCGGCTTGTCGAGCTCTGCCCCACCTACACAGCTGACCCCTCCCTAGCAGTGTTAGGAGTGCCGGGTAGGAATGACAGGAGGATCCTTGGTGAGTGTCTCAGTCTGATCTATACACTATATAGTATAGAGTCGATACAGAGCCCTCAAGGTGTCTTGTATGTGTATGTGTCTCTTACATCAGGCTCTGATCCTCTGTTCCGTCTGGACACTGTTAAGCAGCCCTCTGAGGACTCCCTCCCCATGTCCCCCCTCTCTGACTCCTCCTCCCAGTCACTCCAAGGGTTCCCAGAGGGGGTGTCGCCTCCACAGGACACAACTGCAGGTACAAGTGGGTACAAATGTTCGTGTTCATATCTGTATTAAGAGGAGTTTCTTATACCATCCTTGTGACATTTTGTCCTCTCTCCCCCCTATCTGTTTTACTATCAGTCTCCGATAACTACTCCATATACCACTCACCTGCAGATGGCGAGCCAGACCCCGATGCTGGCAGTATATGTATAGGGGGTGCCAGACTCAGTGTCATGAGGACATACTGGATACCAGGCTGCCCCTCTCTCACAGACGCACCAGTGTATGGCCTGCCACAGGTGATACCTATCACTGTCTCTCTCTGTCTCTCTCTGTCAGGATGTAGGACTGGAGGAATAGTATCCCTATTTGACACTCTAATAGCAGGTCAAGGACCTAGTCCCCCGCCCCTCCTCTGTCCAGGCTGACCCTCTGGAGGAGAGTGCGGTGGTCAGGGCTGCATTGTCAGGTATAGAGTGACGTATTCAAGTACATCAGTCTGAGTTTTCAGGGAAGTCCTTCGTTCTCTATTACCCCCCCCCCCCCTCATCCACCTCTCACCCCATGTCTTGGCCCTGCTCTGAAGGGTGTGCAGTCTGTGACAGTGACAGAGAGGGGAGAGAGAGAGGGGCCAGAGGAGTGGGCACCCATGTACAGGGCATTCAAGAGGGACGACAAGGTATGTGCCAACATATATATGTGCTCAACCTATTATTGTCACTTCTTCTGATCGTATAGGACGAGACCAAGCTTCTGGCGGCCGAGTCTGCCTTCTCCATCCACGATGCACACCACTGCTTCCCCTCTCCCTCTGCCTCTGCCTCAGGGAGGGAGAGAGAAGGGGATGTCTGGACAGTCAGGGTCAGAGACCACCACCCCCTAGACCTCAGGGCATTCAGCCGGTTGCTGACCCTCTCCCTCCACTCTCTCCCTAGTCTCTCTGGCCTCATACCCCCTACCGGTTTGACCACACTGTCACTGTCTCACACACCCTTGGCAGGTACGAGTCTTGTATATATTGTGCCAGTAGATCTTGTCCAAACCAATGACGGGTCTGAATTCGTTTGACACAGAAAGAAAGGTGCCTATGGTATTAGAATTCATCTCTGACCCCAGGCGGTCTCTCCACGATTCTCGCCCACGGTGTCTCGTCCCTCCTTCTGAACCCTTCCCTGCCCTCACCGCTTGACATGCCAGCCTTGGTAGGGGTGCAGGGTGAGACAGATGGGGATGCCTCCCCCTCGCACTCTCTCTCTCTGTCGAGGTCTGGCATCCACATCCACCCAGCCCTGAGGACACTCAGGGTGGAGGGGTGTGGGCTGTTGCTGGTGGACAACAGCATGGCACTCTGCCCCAACATCACAACGCTGTCCTTCAGGTATGTATAGTATATATCAGTATGTTGCTAGCAAGACTGTTCAGTGTGCTCTTTCTCTCTGCATATATATCGCCTTCTCTCCCTCCCATGCCAGCCACAACAACCTGACCGACCTTACTGCCATCCAGCACCTGCCCCATGTCACACACCTAGATGTCAGCCACAACGACATACTCTCAGTGAGTGCATTCCAGCACATACCCAGGAGTGTGTCTACTCTGGATGCCTCCCATAACAGCATCATGTCGGGACCTGTGGTCCTTCCAGTCCTATCCCACCTCAGGTAGGGCCTCTTGTTGTGTGTGTATGTCACTCTCATATACATCCATTAATAGCTTCCACTATACTATATATATCCACTCACCCCAGTTCCCTGGAGTCCCTGTCTCTGGCCCATAACCCTCTGACCTTCGACACTCTACCCCTGACCACACCCAAGTGAGTGACTCATTGGTGTAGTAGAGTGATACTGCGAGTGATTCCACTATAACTACGTGTTCATGCGCCCCCTTCTCACACCCAGGTGTGACGCTGCAGACAGAGAGGCAGACGTGGAGAGAGAGACATCCTTGGTCAGAGACCAGGCCATGTCTCCCTCCCTCATGTCTCTAGCAAGGACAGGACTGAGAGTGGTGGATATCACAGAAACGGGGGCAGGTATTGCTACATTATGGTGGTAGAGTATACATGTATACATAAGACGGTATCGTAGTATTCTAACACCAGGACAGACCCTCAGTCCCACCTCCGTCCCGTGCCAGGTGTCAGAGGGCCTATCCGTGTCTGTGGTAGAGTCTGCCCCCCCTAGAGACATAGTGTCTGACAGTACAGACAGACTGCTATCAGTGGTCATCGGTCCTCAGGCCCCTGCCCCCCGTCCCCCTATTACTAAGAAGGGGAAGAAGGGTGTAGTAGTTGAACCCCAAGTCGAGGAGGAGCCCACTGAGGTGTGCATTGCCTCCATGATGGCTCCCCTAGCTACCATTATGTCAAGTCTCGGCCCAGCCCCTACTGTAAGGGAGCCCTGTGAGAGACACGAGGAGGAGGAGGAGGAGGGTGGAGAGCTGCTTGGCGAGGGAGAGCTCCTAGACGACAGTGATGACAGTGAGGAAGGCAGTGATAGTTCTCTGGTTGAGGATGAAGGGAGCATCCAGAAGAGTGACTCTCCCGAAGCTACAAGGCCTAGTGTTTCCATGCCCCCTGCCGTCTCTCTCTGTGACACCTGTAGAGCTCTTAGCAGTGACATATCCAGTGATATTGCCTCCCCCACCTGTTCTGATGTACTGTTGAGTGCCACTGGGTCTATGCTGAGTGCCGCCCTGGCACTAGTAGTCAGGGGGGAGGGGGCCAGCGAGGTGGGTGTGCACATGTACATAATGGTCAAGACCTCTTTGTGTTCTGGTTTCTCACCCCAGCTCTCATCTGCCATCTCCACCCTTGGTACCTGTCTCAGCAGTGACTGTACCGTCATACTCAGACACCCCGACGTGGCTAGGTTCTTAGGTGGGTGGTGGTGTTATAGGGTGATGATATATGTGTACGTGACTTTCTTTACCCCAGAGTCCTTCTGCGCCTCCCCCACCCTTGCTTGTCTGCACAGTGCACCCCCTAGTCTGTCCTATGCTGCCCTGGACACATACATGGTGGGTGTGGTTTCATATTGTCCTTCTTCTTGAAGGTCACATATGTTCAACGCTTTTCCTTCCACTTACATGATCAGGGCATGCTGTGTGAGGACACTGCCGTCTCTGCGCCCCCAGCAGGGACAGAGACTGTTGGGGAGAGGGAGAGAGAGAGCGAGTTCAGCATGCAGTTGATGGCAATGCAAGCACTCCTGGGAAGGTATGGACAACATCAGTTTCATGCGCAATTTGAGTACTGTTTCTGTCTCTCACCCTCAGCTCCACCCCAGCCCCCTCTGCCGTGTACAAGTCCTCAGACATCATGTCCCAGAGGATGGCAGTCATGCAGCTGGAGGACATTATAGACAGCCAGGTGTGTATGTAGATAGTTGTACAGCGTATCGTATATCATCTTGATACTGTACTATGTCTGCACTTCTTCCCTCACCCCAGACTGCTGCCGAGACCAGGGGTGCCTCCGACCCAGACACCCTAGATATCGACATGGAGGAGGAGGAGGGTGAGTGTCATAGTGGGTGTAGTACTATATTCGTTATCAGATATACATTTCTATAATTACATACAGATCCCTTACCCCCAGAGGACTCTGACGCTGCCCTCCCTGTCTCTTCAGACTCCCTTGCCAGTAGATCAGTGGCAGCACTACTGCAGCAGTACCTACTGCCCAGGTAGTGTACTAGTTAGAAGTTGGGATATGAAGGACAAGAATATTGTTTGATTGTTTTCCCCGTTGCCTAATTGTTTTGACACTCTATCCTTACCCTCAGTGGGGCAGTGCCTAAGGTGGCATCTAGAGTGGCGGCAAAGACCCTCTCAGTTGGTAAGTATTACATCTCTCTCTCTCTCCCTTGCTCTCTATCTATATATGGAGTCGAGTGCATGTATCTTCCTCACCCCCAGCCGAGGGTCTGATGCTGGAGAGCGCCCTCTCTGTCTACACCAGCAGACACACAGCGAGGTATATACAGCCATACCCATGTGTATTGTTGTCACACCACTTTGTGCCACACAAGATGCATACAGCTTCTTCTTCTCACCCCAGGGAGACTGGTACTCCCGTATCCCCCCCTGTCCCTGTCTCAGGTTCCTCTGCCACTCCAGTATACATGGGAGGGTCAGCTGCCACGAGGCTGCTCTCCCACTCCATCTCAGCAGCCGCATCTGAGGTATTGTCAAACAGCATGTAGTTAGTGGTGCTCTATGATACATGGAGTGTTCTTTGTTGGTTCACTGTAACTTCTTTGACCCCAGGTTGCCATTCTGACCCGTGACAAGCAGAGGAAGCAGGGCAGACAGTCCAGGTCACTCAGAGAGAAGGAAAGACACACTGAGACTGAGGTTGAGCAGGCCCTCTCCCCTCTGTCTGCACCCTCTGATGTCAAACAGGCAGAGCGGAGATACGCAGCACTGCAGCGGTGTCTCAATGCAAAGTACGGTCACGGTATCTAGAAGAGTCAAGTTGGATGCATTGTACTTTCAGTGTACATTTATGGTCTGTCCTGATGTCAGGCTTGACCGCACTGCGATATCGCAGAGACGGCTAGATAGGGAGGAAGAGGAGGCTGAGGAGAGACAGGGCAGGGAGGAGGTACGGCCAGGCATCCCTATTAATATAGTACTTTTCTACACGATGTCATGACCCCAGGCTGCCGCCATAGCTGCCAAGGCCTCCAAGACCCCAGCTGTCAGGGCCACCAGTCCTCTGGCAGCGGCACCCCAGACGGCAGAGGAGGTGGGGGCATGTGTGTATATGTATGTGTGTATATACGAGTTGTAGTACTAGGCCTAGTACCATACTGACTACTAACACCTCAGGACAGCGAGGAGGATGTGGACAGGGATGCCCAGGCTGCCAAGGACAAGGAGGCAGAGGAGAAGGAGAAGGTGGGGGGGTTGCTATCTTGTCTGTATAGTTCCAACTAGACTTACGTATGTGACTCCTTACCCCTAGATTGCTGCCCGAGAGCGTGCCAGGTGGAGTGGGGACGAGACGCTATCCATGGGTAAGTTCATATATGTGTAAATGGATTTTTGATGTCACATTCAAAATGTATCCCTCACTCTTAGGCCTTGCCGAGGGTGCCCTCCACCCCTTCCCAGGGCATGTCCCAGAGAGTGGCCTCACCTCATTCGACATATCAATCGCAGGTACAAGGGATAGTCGTCTATGTATTGTGTACTTCTTGATGGGTCTCTCAATGGGTCTTCCCGGGAGCCAGGGAACCTTCCCTTGCATCGCTATATCTGTCGGGAATTACTATCCCTCATGCCAGGTGACCAACAACACCTGCAGCGCAGTGGGGTCATGTCCCTGGATGGAGTTGGCAACAAGATATGGTTCCAGGTGGGTTAGTGTTCTGACGGTTAAATAATGAGTGATTCATACAGTTCCCAAGCAGTAGTCCACTTCTTACTCTTCACCTCTCCCCCCAGGCCACCACCGTGTCCCCTGACCCCTCTGTCCCCCCTACCCAGACAGGGGTTGCCATGTACTACAACCTAGATGACATGGTGACATACATACCACTCGTCAGTGAGACGCCAGGTGGGTCCTGTGTATCATGATGCTGTACAGTGTAGATGTGTATTCTGACAGCAGGAGTTGTGCTCCTCTTTGCCAAGAAGAAGCGCCAGCCCCCTGGTGCTCTCAAGGCTGCATCAGACACCCACTGCAACAGGGCACTCCCTGACAGTGGCCAGATCAGACTGCCGTTCACAAGGTGAGAGGGGTGTAGTGATGTGTATGGGTTGCTGTTACATTACTGGTAGTCTGTGTTAACATGGTCTAGTCACTCACCCCAGGGCCAGAAAGACCAAGGCTGGACCCAGCATGGCCCTCAAGCAGGTGGGTGTGTATCTCATACATATGGACATTGATTATATGTCACTCTGGTGTGCATATCCCACCCCCAGGTCGACGTATGTGTGTCACTCTCGGCAGGGACAGTCTCTGTCAACGGCCGTGCCCTGTCGTTTGGAGCCAGGTATCAACCGGACATAGACTTGATTAATTCCACCCGACGTCATATGACTCTACTACGTCCTTCTCACTCCAGGGTGAGCAACGGAACCTACTTTGCCCATGAGTGCACATACAAGGTAACATCCTTCGACATCTGGGAGTGATTATACTTATCACTATATTACGAATGTGTCTGTATGCCCTCACCTTAGGCAGTCAAGTTCCAGGACGCTGGAAGAACAGTGGGAGAGAGCGTGCCTGGACTCCTCATAGCAGCAGGTAAGGCTCAACCCCTTGGATTGTCATGCTAGGATACACTTTATTAGAGTTTCATTGTGTACCACCATGGTATAAGAAATGAGATGGAGCTTCATCTTACACCCAGTTGTGACAAGCTGTGAAGACCCCGATGCCACATATGAGGACAAGGAGGCACCCACGTACGTGTAGACAAATACGACTCTCTCTGTCTTTCCTTTATCGTTTCTCCATGATATTGGACTCACTCCCAGCCCCCGTGACTCTGCCCCCACCCTTGTAGTGTGGTGGATACCCACCCTGGAGCTGTACCAGCACGTCAAGAGGGTGCGTCCTCCTCCTTGTCTATCTCCCTTCTCTACAATCGATACCTGTCTCACCCCAGGGCCGTATACCCCTGGCTGCCTCAGAGCCTCTAGCTAGTATCGAACTCCTCAGCCACATGTCCAGCACATCCCAGGAGTCAGGTTGGTGTATACTTGAGATATATATGCTCACCATGTCAGTCAATGACTCACATGCAGTGCTTGACCTGTGGGAGGGCACCTCTGTCTCCCTCCTCGGCCTCAAGACACAGCCCGGCAAGACAAAGACAAAGACTAAGGGGGCTGCCACAGTGGGGACAGGCGACATTGAGGTGGGTGGGCCAATGGGGATGTACATACATGTATTCAGCAAGATCGACACATTTATTTTTCGTTTCTATGTGTTAATAGGTACTGATCCCCAGGTAGTGGTGTCCATCTCAAGGCCTGCCAGAACCCAGGCCGAGAGGGAGGACCAGCACTTCGAGCAGGTGGGGGAGGGCATGATAGGCTCTACTGCAATATGACTATTTGCAGGTGGTTTTAATATAGTTCATTGTTAGTATCTGACACGTAGGTCACAGTGGTTAAGAAGCCCCTCCTCCAGTACTTCTGTGCCCAGAGCTACAACACAAACCAGGCAGATAGGTCAGTCCAGATATATCTCATTGTGTGCAACCTGACCTCTATAGTCCATTATGTCTCTTCCCTGTACCATACCTGGTCTAGATTATCCAATATCTTACCTGTCAGGCGCCAGGGCACTGGCTATGCCCTGATAGATGGGTCAGGCAGCATAGAGGCAAGGGCTGTCGGGGAGCAGGTGGGGAGATAGATTGGGGGTCTTGTCATTTTTGGGAAGCACAATATTTGTTTAACCCCTCGATCTGTCCTTCGACCTGTGTACTCTCTGCTGTTTACTCCAGGTCAGAAAGGAGGCTGAGCGTAAGCGTCGTCTGGTCACCAAGCCCCTGAGGGCTGGAGAGAAGGTATCACTGTGTATACTTCAGGGACTGTATTGCGGCCACTTCTCTTATCATACCCTCTCTCACCTTCAGGTGTTCCAGATGCCCAGCCTCATATCCACCCACTCAAAGGGGTCCAGCGCAGCTCAGGTACGTATACAATGTGGTACTACATTGGTTGTCTATTCCCTATCTAGTCTCTATCAGGCTCGACATCTACTCCTTCTGTGTACCTCTCATCACCAGCTGTCCTTTGCGCCCTCTCAGGCCCCCATTCTCACCTCGTCCCACCCTGTAGTGGATGTCAGGGACAGGGAGAGAGAGAGAGAGAAGGAGAGGGATCTGGAGACCGAACTTGGTGGGACAAAGAGAGTCCCCTACTCCATCAATCCTTACAGGGCCCTGATGCACTCCTCCCAGGTACTCACTCGATTGTAGAGTCATTTGGCTATAATCTATGGTTGTTGTATTGTATGGTGAGACCCCTAATGACCCCCAGGCTGGCCGTGCCGAGTTGCTGCAGCAGCTTGTGTCCTCCCCAGGTGGGCCTATCTGCAGTGTTATACACCAAGTATATACACAATGATAATCATTAACGCACAATCACTGTTCTAACTCCTAGGACACGGTCCCACTGCTGCTGTCCGGCCACTTGTCCAGGGAGAGAGGGATGCCTCTCTCTACTCATTTGCCGTGGTGGCAGTCGAGTTCTCTGAGGTGGGTACCATCTTTATATAGCAAGTGTTGGTATGGTTACCATATACTGACCCCAGAACCAGCTGGACCGTACCCCCCCGGACCCCAAGGCAGAGACAGACACGGGGCCAAGGATGTTTGCAGGTGGGGTCCTATTCACCACCATATACTGTGTTGTGTACATCCTCATTCTCACCCTCAGGTGGTGCCCGTGCCGCTCTGTCTGCCTTCCAGTCCTGTGTGCACAGGGCCCTTGTCATACGATACGCACCCCCAGCCACAGGTATGGGGTGTATATGATAATAATCCATAGAGAGCTCAACGGATAATATTCACCATGGGTCTGAAATATGTGCGCATCCCCCTGACTGTAGGTAGCTACTGGGCCCTGTGTCTGAGGTGCTTCAGATCATTCAGGACAGGTAGGGATATTTCAAAGCCTCTTGGAGTCGCAGAAAGTGTTAGTGGCTTAACGGTATATTTCTTGGTCTGCATTCCCATATATCTCTCACTCCAGGCTGCATGTTGTGTCCGTACTGTCTAAGAAGGGGCGGTATCTACCAGGCTGGTGTCACTGTACCCAAGAGAGAGAGAGATCTGCAGGGAGAGGTGCCTCGCAAGAGCCTATCCATGCCACTCATGAGGCAACTCACAAGGTTTGTATTTAGCTGTTGTCCTAGTACCCGTGTTATATTCTACTCGATAACTGCTCTAACCTCAGGAGAGACTCTTTGGCCGGTGTGGTACTATCTCAGCCCGACGCAGTAGGTAACTCGTTGAATATCCTGGCAGAATTTATAGTCACTTGTATTTGGAATCAATGATGTTTGTTTATGAACGAAAGCATCTACTTCTCACCCTAGCCCCCCCTCGCCGCATACTCAACGTCCACAGACTAGGGAGTGCCAACTTCATCTTGAAGGAGACAGGCCTAGGTACATATGCATATATTGCACAAGTGAACGGCAATGGTGTTGTGATGTTACTTCCATACTTCCCTCGACTTCCTACCCCCAACCTCACCCCCAGGCGGCACCACCTCTGGTGTGCTGAGGGATGTGTCTGTGCCTGGTACCACACCTGACAGACCCATACCAGGGGCAGGTACAGTTCACCTTGTGTCCTCTCTTCTTCTCCATCCCGCTCTCCCTCACCCCCAGGTGGTCCCCAGACTGTCATCCAGAGGCCTGCCCTACTGCCGTCCTGTTCAGATGAGGTGAGGTGTATGAGTATCGTGTAGACATGCCGTGGTTGTTGTGTGTATTCCATCCATGTCCCACTGACTGTCAGGAGGTGTCCTTCCTAGCCCATTCCATCCTGTCTGGGGTGCTCAACCCACACATCAGGGAGATCATAGCAGACACATTTGACAGGTGGGGCATGTCTCTCTCTCTTGGTCTCTCTCTATGTACATATATATTCCCTCCTCTACCTCCATCTCACCCTAGGTCCCGAGTACCCGACCCAGCCCTCCGGTCCCTCTCTGCCAACACCATGTCTGTACCAAAGTTCAGAGACGCCTACAAGGTGCGATCCACACTCGTGTTCTTTGTACATAGGAGCACTATCATATGTGTGTTGATGTATACTCACTACTCAGGGCTACGATGCCCTAGCTGCCTCTGTCCTGCATGACAAGACAGGGTATCTGAGGGCAGCCAAGTACAGGTGGGTGGGGTGTTGATGTATATGGTTATTGTATACAGTGTGTGTCTGACCCACCAGGATCAGGCGTCGCATCAAGATCAAGGCGCACTCTCCCTCCAACCCAGATGGAACGGAGGACACGGAGACATCACACTACGGCAGTGAGGGGGAGAGCGAGTACACAGAGGGATCTAGGTGAGTGGTTGAGTGTTGTTCTGTGTCTTACTGCGGAGCAGGAGAGCACGACACTTACGTACACGTGATCAACTACCCTGGCCTTTCTATTCCCTTGCCTCTCTCTAACCGTAGACCCGATACCCCTCACTCCCCTCATCGCCCTGTGCCAGTCCCAGTGGAGCATGAGAAGGTATGGGTTTGTAGTGCTTACACATTTGATGCAGTAGCAGGTGGCTGTGGGTCCTATGGATGAGGGAATGACATCACTTATAATTACAGTATCTGTTCTTGTGTTTGACCCTAATACTCACCCCCAGGACAAGGAGAGGGTCAGTGTCGTCCATGCCGAGGTGGATGTCAACGAGGGGGGGCAGGTAATGCTATGCAAATTAACAATAGACCCTATGTGTGTTTTCCATAATACTATCTCTCCTCTACCTCACCCCTCAGAGCCTTGTCCCTGTGCACCGTCCCGAGGCAGATGGCGATGTGCTCTCTGTATTGACACAGTACTCCAGTGGATCCAGACTCAGCCAGTCGCCGAAGGTATATACACCTTGGGCCTATACGTGTTTGTTCTCCAATGTCTCATATGTAGCCACTCAATATATATAGAAATACAGTATAGGTATACAATTATGTGTATATATAGATATCCGTATATACCCTCTCACCCCCAGGACGAGCTGTCTGTCATCCTCAACCAGCTAGTGCTTGGTAAGGCAGCCAGACAGAACATGGGGCAGAGAGATGGACCACAGAGGGGTATGCCCCAGAACGTGGCTGCATTGCTCGCCACTGTCCAGGTGTGTGTATCAGTATCCATGGATTATATATATATATGTGTGTGTGAATATGCTAATCATTCTCACCCCTAGCGCTGCACTCCGACTGTCTCCCTAGAGACTGATCTGGCCAAGCTCAGACCCTCCTCCCTGGCATATGCCCATGCATACCTGGTAAGTGTAGTCTTGGCATTGCATGTCTGTTCTCCCATTTGTCCTCTCATATATGATTGTAATACTGTCACCAACAACTGGGACCTTACCTCCAGGGTCTCTCCAACCTGTGGCACACTGGAATTGCACCCCTTGCTGTGAGAGAGGACGTTTTCATAGTACACGTCACTAAGGTATACGATGTAGTATATCCATCTCCATGGATTCTTGTGTGTATGCACACAAACCTGACCCCCAGGTGGCCAATGACGGGTCCCTGGCTGGTCAGAAGGAGGCCCCCCACTGCTGCATGTTCATGACTCAGGACAGAGTGGTCATACTCGGTGAGTCAATCGCGTAGAATGCACATTCACTACTGCATCACTCATGTCTAGGCCTCAGGAGTGGACCCCTGTACCGCGCCATCCCAGGCCTCGATACTCAGTCCCCCCCTCACCTTGGGTTCAGCCTACCGGTCTCAGGCACTGCTGCCAGCAGGTAACGTGTAGTAAAGAGTTCTATATACATAGTGGAATCCAATAATCATGAAGTATCCCAAGTGTATCTTTCTGTTACTCTCGGACCCTACTATATTGGCCCCTTACACCACAGAGAGAAGGAGCGTCTGCGCCGTGAGAGGGAGAGAGAGAGAGAGGACGACAGTGAGGATGAGGGTTCAGATATGGAGGTGGAGAGAGATGCAGAGACGGATGAGGTCGCTAGGGAGATCCCTGGTGTATACCCGTGCTTCAAGCCCACTGCCACGCAGCTACAGGTAAAGCAGTATAGGCATATACCATATCAATACATACATGTATTGCTACACGATTCATGCTCACCCTAGACGTGGCTTCAGGAGCAGCAGCAGGCTCCCAAGAGGCCTGTAGACCCCGAGGCTGAGGCGCAGCTGGAGAGAGAGAGAGAGGAAGAGAGAGAGAGAGCAGACTCAGTGCATGGAAGCAAGGCAGCCTCAGTGGGTACGGTTGCATTCAGTGACTCACTTCATTCATGGTGTATTCTATATACCTGTCCTCACATTATGCATCTCACCCCAGTGGACAGTGTTGGGTCTGGGTCATATGGATCCACAAGCGGGTGAGTGTGAAAGAATGGTTGTAGTCTTGGTTGGGTACTTTTGGGTTCTTCTCAGAGGGGTGGGGTTCAGGTCTTTATGCTTTCGTATGTGTTTCATTGACCATAGGTTCAGCACCACCACGGGATACACTGGCACTACAGGGTACACAGGGTACACAGGCTATACCGGATACACTGGCACCACCTACTCTGCCATATCTGGGGCCAGGGAGAGGTATGAATGTCTCAGTGGTCTGCATCACCTCTTTCTAGGGATTCCAACACCATATAGCATGTGTTTAGTATCTAGCTATACTGTACATAACCGCACTCTTATATACAGGGCCCAGCGCGAGAGAGACGACGAGGCCCCTCTATACGAGCTGGCCACCTTCCCCTTGACATGCATCAGGAGGGTCATTGTGGGGCTGGCAGGTGATTAATGGCTGCGTCTCTTATGTATATCTCCCGTACCACTGTCCTACTCCTAGTTCCTCTATCTCAATATATCTAACCACAGGACAGGACGTAGTCATTGAGTACGAGGACCTTGAGACTGGGTACCTCCAGATGCTCAGGTGACAGCAAGACACTCCCAGTATTGTGTTCAATTATCACTGTAGCTTTCCCATCCTCCTCACTCACTGCCAGGCTTCGATTCACCTCCACCTCGGTCCATGTTCTGACCCTCCTGTCCAAGCTCCAGTTGATAGCACAGGAGATTGATGTTGGGACAGACGGTATCAGGTGGCTTACCTTGCCCAGAGCTAGAAGTGATATCTTCATTGTATTGAAATACTGAGTTTCCTCTCTAAGCCCAGGGAGATTGACGCTGGCCCAGCCTCCAAGGTCGCTCTCCTCAAGACTGCTGAGAGGGTGGTCGAGGATCAGGTATCCATTCACATATACATACACATACAAATAATAACTGACGTCACCTTACCCTAAGGACACCCTCCTAGGCTATTTCCACTGCGGGGCTGCTCCCACCCAGTGCCCAGCTAGGGTACACGTCACGCTGAGGTACATGAAGTCCCTTTCATATCTATATTGCCCGTGTACCCCTACCCCATATAATCCATTCTCTCTTCTATACAGAGTCTGTAAACATATATCCTTACCCCAGTGTGCAGGACGTGGGTCAGTACGACATGGACTCGTGCATATGCCTCACACGCACCACAATCCTGCTGCTCAGGTACCCTTAAGTCATAATAGTGTATGATCTTACTTGTCCCCTCACCCCCCAGGTGCCGACTCGTCATTGGCCATGCTGACACATCATACGCAGACATGCAGGTGGGGGGGACCTCATAGATACACCCTGCTAACCTATTTCTACTTGGTTGAGCAGGCTGATTGATATATATGTATCGTGTATATGCAATGACATAACCCCAGGTCCCCAAGACTGTATCCTGGCAGTATGAGGTTGTGGACACCCAGCCTGTGGACAGTCTGCAGAGAGTGGCCCTCTCAGCCACTAGGCACTCCAGGTACAGTGTGTGTTATCATAATAGTTGGACTCTGAGTAGAAGTGTTCTTTGAAGTGGATCGTATAATCCACCCCCTTATCCCAGGAACACACTCAAGTGCCACGACAACTTCGACAGTGCCAAGGCCACGGCCAGGTATGGGACAGTACCGCTTCCCACACTCTACGCTACCTATACGTGTATATGACCCTCACCCCCAGACTTGTCTTTGCCACTGGTGATGTATGGCCCCTATGCTTTGCTGACCCCCTCCACAGGGCCAGTGTCCTTAGGCAGCTAGGTGCGTCTACATTCTATGTCTTTGAGTTAATGAGTGCAGCCTATTTTCTCGGCTCCAAGTCTCAGCATATCATGTATCTCATACTTCCTCTCCCTCCCACCCCAGCCCTCCTCCGGTCCGGGTGTGGCCAGGGTCTAGACACCTCTATCAGGCAGTCCTCTCTCTACCTGGCCCATCCCTCTTGGCTATGCACACTCAGGTACAAAGAATCATCCAGTAGCATAATCATTAAGTATATATATCAACCTTCTCACTCTTAGGCGTGGTTTCACTACGCGATGTGTACTTGCCAAGGACCAGGCTTTCCACATAGAGCCAGAGGCAGACAGAGACGAGGAGGTATGCAGCCATCTTGTTTCTATTATATATATAGTGCAGCTGTGACTAATGTCATCTCATCTGTCAGGGCCACCCCGTCCCCCCCAAGCACTCTGGGGGTATGTCCGGTCCAGGAGTGCCACAGGAGATACCACCTGCTATGACGGTATGTAGTACATTTGTATATGTGTGTGTGGATATTAGGTTATGAGTCCAAGCCACATTCACTAGTGAGTCTCAAAGGGAGTGGTATATGTCCTTACCCCCAGGACATCGCTGCCATCCTTGCCCTCGAGCCCAGCACATCACCCACTGCTGACCTGGCACTCCCACACTGTGTCAGTGACATACGGTACGCCGCTGCTGTACTCTCTCGCTCTCTCTGGTTAAGATCATATCCTCACCCCCAGTGGCGCTGTCTCTGTCAACAACCGTCTGGTACATGAGTCCCAGTATTGTGCCAATGTTCCAGGCAACAACAGACCCTGCCTCGACACGACGTGGCAAGTGAGGGTGACAAGGTAACGATGCATGACTACAGCTGTATAATTGGTGTAAGACTCTTCTGTTGTTGATATCTCTCTGACCCCTAGGGTTGACCCCTCCTGCGGTGTGCTGCACATCGGGGTGGTGGCACTGGCAGTCAGGTCCAAGGTGGGTGGGCGATGATATATGTATTCATTGTAGTTGTGGGCTGGTAACTGGTCATTAAGACCGTATATTCGTGAGCCTTGTATACTTCAATCCCCCCTCACCCCCAGGCCTTTGTCACCAGTAGTGCTGATCCCATGTCAGGCCATGCCCTGCTAGCCACTGTGCCTGTGCACCAGGAGACTGGGGCATCCAGGGGGCAGACCAAGGTGGGTGGTGCATAGTGTAGTGTGTATCGTGTAGTCTCACGGTGAGACTCTCACCCCTTAGCTTGATGTCGGGACTGAGGTGTCTGTCTCCCTCACCCAGAGGGGTGTGGGGGACACAGGGAAGATGACAGTGGCTGTGTCAGCTCCCAACACAAGCACAGTGCACACATACACAGACCTGCCTCAGGTGACATATATACTTACCATTACCGTTACTTACTATCTGGCACTCCCGTCCTCTGTGGATTACTAACCACCCCTGCAGTCATCGTGTAGTATCTCACCCCCAGCTTGAGGGTGCTAGGGAGATGGGCAGGAGAGACACCGGTAGACAGAGTCTGGTGGTGGACTGGTACCCTGTACTCATGGGAGATGGGGTGGAGGTCGAGTATGTGTAGATAGAAGAGGTTGGCCTTGACCGTATATCAAGACATGTAACGTCACATTGGCGACTGAGGCGACTCGAATAGTGTGTAGGTCATTTACTTCTGCTCCGTCGCGTAGACATAGAATTCTGAGAATATGTCTTCATATGCAAATTGCATAAAGCAACCTACACAAGCTTTACTATCACTGTTTCAGTGCGTTGGACAATACAGTAACCTCTCGTGACCAGAAGTTCTGATCCATTAACATCAGACGTTATGGTATGGTAGGCTTTGTGGAAGATGATGGTCTCTCTCTTCCACAGTGGGTGACAACACACCATTTGAACGCTATGCATCCAGTGTACAGAACTTCCATTCTGGAGCACTGTCACTGCCCCTACAGTAAGATACCAAGGGGTGGTTGTGATTGCACAATTCCAATATTGCGGATACATACAATACTACAGGCGACACACCTGAGAAGTAGTACAAGACTAGTTTCTGGTCCAAGGCGTACTCCTCTTAGACACCTGTAGGGAGAGTCACCCACATGGACCCATTCCCCACTTACTGGGGTGAGATGATACTGTTGTACCTGAACACACAGATCCCCTTACCTGTATCGAAATACCCAGTCCCAGTGAGAACCCCGTCTGTCCCATTGTCCTCTGACCCATCAGTTACATCTGCTGATGTCTCTGATACACATGTGCTCTCAGCCTCCTCCTCGTCCTTTGATTCCCCACTCATACTGTCCGAAATATTAGTTACTGGCGCAGTCAAGGGCGGAACTCCAGTGCTACAGTATCCTGGTACAAACATCCGTCTCTCTCTCTCTACTGCAAATGGGAACCACAAGCCAGGGGGTAGCGGCTCAAGTAGTGGGTGTTCTCTCCACGTCCAGTCACTTTGACAGGCATCTGGTCCTATCCTACGTGCTTCTTTAGAGTGCGGCGCCATGCTGGTATCTCTAGACAGTACGAAGTGTCGACTCAGAAGTGTCCCATGGTCATTAGAATTGACAGGACAGAGTAAGTGGATCTCTTCTCCAGTGGACAAGACTAGCAACTGCCCATACACTGTGTGAGGGAATGCAAACAATATCCTCTTATCTTACTAGTGGACAACAATAGGGTTACAGTACTACACTGGGTACACAAACTACTGAGGTAGAATCTAACATGGGGATCTCTAGGTATGGATCCACACACCTGATGTATCCACTGGGACTGTCGGTAGGCTCTGGAAGGTCTCTGTCTCAGTATCAAACCACCAACAGTCAGAGTCTGTCCCACCCAGCAGGAATATGCCACCTGCTAAGAGTCGCATTGCCTATCTGTGAGACAGTATGGCATACATATAATGGCATTTACATGTGTACCTCAATGTAGCCATCCGGCCATATGACTGACCCATCTCGACTTGGTGTGGCTTCATCATGAACACCGTCATGTCCTATTGAATCATCATCCACGGATGTTCCTATAACCTCAGGGTGTGGAACCAGGTGCCATGTGCCTGGAGCATTGGTGTATATGTACACTTAATTCGTTACCACGACAAAACATCAAGAAAGATGCACCATACCATCGTCTATCTCATACACCCACATGTTTGTGGTGCTCTGAAAGACATTCCCCACTCTGTGGAATACGTATGCCCTTTCAGTCAGTAAACAAGAACTGTACTGTCCAAACAATATCGTGGGAGAGAGATAGAGAGAAACTGGCTGTAAGGATGTAATCATCCCATCCAATACTCATACGGGGGGGGGGGGGGGGTAGATATATACATACCTCCCCCAACATACCACGCAGTTAAGTCTGCCAGGTCCATATGGTAGGTCATCCAGACTATGTAGGAGGGACACACTTGGACAGAGAGTGCTAGGAATACTCTCTTCTCTACAGTGACCTCTCTTCCCACCTCTCTCTCTCTCCACACCTCCTGTGTCAACAGATACACCTCCTTCTTCCACCTCGTACACAGCACTAGACATCAGGTCCAGGAACTGATTGTGGCACATGTGTATGGGGTAGGAGGTGGAGTTGAAGGAAGGGGTGGGGGCTGCATGCTTCACGTCCCCACCCTGTGGTGTATGTATACAGGCATCACCAGCAGTATTCAGCACCCTGCTCAGTCTGAACAGGGGGGTGTCAAGGTCCATACCCCCTCAGTGCGAGAGAAGAGACAAGAAGGCTCTTGATGTAGATATAGACTAAACCCCTATTCTATCCACATAAACATCCTGCACTGTGCCATATTCTGACTGTAGACCCATTCTGCACATCAAAACAGAAACACAAAACTCTTGATTCTCTATTGGTGGTTGAGTATCTGGCTCGTCTAGGTTATGTCTAGACCTTGGAGTACTCCAGCTTGCCCTCAATGGCCTGGGGGTGAGGCAGGGACAGAAAAGTAGCGAGAGATACACAGGTGTGAGAGAGAGGGAGGGAGGAGGGTGGATGACGTATATATACACTTAGTATGTCACTTCCCACCTTGTTGTCTGCTATGGCACGCACTGCCCTCAGGAAGTCCTCCTGGTTCACGGCATTCCTGGGGTGAGGATTGGGTTTACCCATAAGTGTATATGTGTGTAAGTATCTGTGTGTGAAATACTAGTAAATGTGAGTCATTTCGTGGCCTTACCTCTCGTCTCTGATGGCGTTGAGTCCAGCCTCTGTGCACACATTGCGGAGATCGGCACCATTGAAACCTAAGGTGAGTGTCAAAGATACTGAGGGACGAGAAGATTCAAAGAGTATAGATGAGCATCTAAACCGTACCCTGGCTCATCTTGACAACTGGGCCAAAGTCGATACCCTCTGTGAGAGCCATGCCCTTGCTGGGGGTAAGGGGGGTATGAATATTGATGGGGGGGGGGGGGGGGGGAAAAAAAAAAAAAAGATAA
>BDIP01000131.1:3650-29700 GCA_003568945.1 Kipferlia bialata
TTCCAATACTGAGGTATGGTATTGAAGTATAGGTATACCCACCTATCATTGAGCTGTCCACCGGGTACCACTGACAGTCCACTGTGGAGAGAGAGGGGCTGGGGATGGAGAGGGCTGGGGTCAGAGACTGATATGGGGAAGAGAGACAAGGGTACACAGAGAGAGAGAGAGAGAAAGACAGAGGCTGGGGATGGAGAGGGCTGGGGTCAGAGAGGGATGGGAGGCAGGGAGAGAAAGAGGGACTAAGGAGGGCTAGGATATATACGGAGAAAGATAGAGAGAGAAGGAGAGAGAGGAACGCTCCTGGGTCTATGCTCTTGTCCTGGGCCGCCACTTCCTGGCCCCACAGGTTCTCTCGGCTACCTGAGGAGAAGGAGACATAGAGAGAGAGAGAGAGAGAGAGAGAGAGAAGGAGAGACATACCTGAGGCATATAGGGCATCGCGCATGTGGGTGGTGTCGAAGATGTGGATGCCCTGGGTGGGAAGGGGTATGTTTGCACTGGCAGAGAGAGTGGGGGGGAGAGAGACATGATGCCCAGGGAGGGAAGTGGGTAAGCATATATAGAGAAAGGGATGGAGAAGTCATCGATGCCATGGAGTGATAGGGGGAGAGGGAGATATGACAGGGGGCGTGCATCTACATATATGGACGTATATACAGACACAGAGAAATTCTTATAGAAGGAGGGAGAGAGATGGGTGTACCTGTGCCACTGTGGCCACCTATACATACAGTACACACACATGTAACATATAGAGAAGATGTGTGTGAGAGAGGGAGAGAGAGGTACCTGTGCCACTGTGGCCACCTATACATTTAGAGTACTTGTATGGTATATATAGAGAAGAAGAGAGAGAGAAAGAGAGAGCGAGAGAGGTACCTGTGCCACTGTGATCACCTATACATTCAGAGTACTTGTATGATATATAGAGTTGTATAGAGAAGCAGAGAAAGAGAGAGAGAGAGAGAGAGAGAGGTACCTGTGCCACCGTGGCCACCATCAGCAGTCTGTGCCTGGTCTGCTCAACACTGGTGGACACTATACCTGCATGTCAGAAGCATTGAGACAGATACTCCATTAATGTGTAAGTGGGGAGAGGGGGGGGGGGGGTTAACACTCTAATATAAACTCTGAAACTCACGTGGGTATTCCGCTGCCACCCGGAACACACACTTTGCGGCCTGCATGCCCTGTGAGTACTGGGCATAGCCTAGAGGTGAGTCATGTAAATATATATAATATTGTATATTCGGTCTGTGTGTCCTGTGAGTACTGGGCATGGCCTGGAGGTAAAGGAAGAGGCATCTATACATTGGTGCACACAGTGAAATGAGAGCACATCTATCTAGGTCACTACTCATGACCACGCACCCATGCCCCCTCTGACAGATGCCACCGATGGTGCATAGGGGTAGGGGGTCAGTTCCTGCAGGGCAAGGTGTCTGGGGGGGTGAGGGTAGATAGACACTATGTGTGGTGGATCTCCTGCACATGCATGAATTTCATATGGACACACTATGAGTGCTGGCCACCTAGACAGTTACTCCTACCTGCTATCTAGAGTACCATACATAGCATGGACACCCCTTCTAAGTGTGGAAGGGAGCAGGAGGCCCACAAGTACACATAGCCTGTAATGAACCCTTTTATGATTGTCGAGTAACAAATAGGTCGCGTCAAGTCAACCTTCCCTCTCTCGGCTAACACACGTCTCTTCACCTACTACTTCTTCAATGAACATCGTCGAGAAGATCAACCAGATCGTGGACAGACAGACCCGTGTCCGTCAGACACCCAGTCCAACCCCCTACACCAATAGGCTATGCGGGTTTGGATTTCCATATGAGGTATAAACATCGTGTATTTGGAGTATATCCAATCTCTTCCAGATACAGTCTCCTCATTGTCCACTGTTATTGTATGTCACATCTGTATACACCCACCTCAGGTAGAGACCTACAGACGTGGGGTCCACTCATATGAGAGCCTTGAGTCCTTTGAGCGTATTAGTGCTCCTCACCCCGTGGACCTCGGATACCCAGTGGGGAGTGAGATAATACGGCACCTGCCTACGTAGCAATACTGAATATCCACTCCCATATTGCTCTCTCTCTACTAGAGAGTCTCTAGTCAGTGCACTAAGAGCATCATTCTATATTTAGAACCAGTCACCACGCCGATGAAACTGACACACTCTACGCTATATGAATAGTATACTTATACCAGGACTTTGATGACGAGGACCTCGGCAAGTACTGGTACGCTGTTGCCCTGGACCTGTTTGGGGTGCATAAGACAGGCACAGTAACAGAGGCAGTAAGGGGCAGTGCTACTTTCAGAGACAGTGACGGGGAGAAGGAGAGAGTCGAGTAAGCGTTAGAGTGTATCGGCTTAGGAGTGGATGATGGATACTCTCCTTGCACTCTGTTGGCGGATGGTGGAGGGGGGAGACTTAGCCCAGCAGAGCCTCTGTCGCATATGGCAGCGTTGGCCCAATGTCCATATAGAATATAGATGTACTTTCAGTATGAGGTTCAGTGTCGAACGTCTGTCGAAGCTACAACAGAGACAGTACTCTGTTGCTGTATTATCTCTTAGTGCACTAAGCATTACACGCGTTCACTCTGTGCCTCTGATGTTGCGGCCAATGGAATATACTTCACTTTCTGTCCTTTGTCAGTAGCCATCAACTGACTGCGTCCCACCACAGTACCACACAGAGAGAGACGATTTACACAGAGAGAGTGTGACTCATATAGGACCCTTAAGTCAAACACAATATCCGACTTTCCGAGAGTCGGACAATCGGACGCTGGCAAGACCTTGACGCCTTTGAAAACACACAAAGCCTTGTGTGGCACTATGTTCCACCGTGGAGATGTTTCGGGACCCCATGGTCCCCTTTTCAAGGAAGACACGCCATGCTGCAGGTGAAGACCCACTTTGGAAGGTATAGTGGCTATTCTTCAGTACTGTTGTCTTTTCATCGTTCTTCTACCCCAGACGCCAGCTCTTGGGCAGCCTTCCTTCACTGCTTATGGTACTCCAGGCTGTGTAGGTTATTGTCTCATCCTCTCTTACAATCTATACGTCAGTATATAGGTTACTCCTGTCCCTCGTTACCCCCCTTTAGTTTGCTCACCACCAGCACTCCAGTGGAGACACCGCTCCACACACAGACCTCGGAGGATATCTCTGCCGCTAGTGTACTGGCAGATGCCAGTATTCAGCAGAAGCTCCGCCGTCGAGAGGACCGTGCTGTTAGTATGCGCTGCCCTACTGGTCTCACTCAGATGCATCTGGTCAACATACTCCCCCTGGGAGAGATCGCCACTCTTGTTCAGTCGACAGTGTCGAGGGGCCGGCCTGCTCATCCCTGTGCTGACCTGAAGGACAAGGTGTCAGGGAGTACTCGTAGGGCGTGTGTCAAGGAGAGTGAGGAAGAGGTATTTGCTAGGAGAAAGAGAGACTACTACAAGAGGATGCGCAAGTACTTTCGAAATAGAGCAGAGTCCTATTACGTCATTTGTAGTTGGAATTTTATGACTGGGTGACGTATACATCATATCAAGAGTTACAATGCAATACTGTCTCTCTACTGTACATAGTAGACAGGTGGACCTATCTGTCCCCCCTTGCTGGCCTCTTTGTCTGTCCCTAGGAGTCTCTCTTGCCTTGATACATTGCGTCCCTGTATCTCTCGTGCCCATCCGCACTGCACAGCTCTTGTTGGCCCACCCCCTGAGTATCCGGGTGCCAGAAAACGTGCCTAGGGAGCACTGCCGACTGGATGGCAGGGATCTAGGGGGAGAGAGAGAGAGAGATGTTGTATACTCACCCCTCCTCTGATGTACCAGTCCCACATCATGTGGGACATGTACAACTCTTTCAGAGGCCTGGCAACACTCGATCCCACACCAATTTGCTACTGGGGTCACTCCTGACTGGAGTCCAGTGGGGTGCCATACTCTCACTCTCTCACTGACACTGAGTCCTGTCTCTCTCTCTTTCGCGGTTTGCGGACGTACTTCACTGGACGGAGGGATAGGTGGTGTTTTCTGCATACGTATTGGTGTAGAGGGAAAGAGAGTGAGAGGCATTAGCACTGGAACTTCCCACCGGGGAGATGGGAGGGAGAGGCTGATACTATTACTGTCTACTGTGAGTCTTCCACACGTCTCCTCCTCCTCAGGGCCACGTATGTCAGCAGGGCCTCTGGTACCTCCTCCCACCTGGCCAGTTCTGCATGGGTCAGCTGGCAATTGAAGAACTGGAGAGCACCCAACGCCTCCTTTAGTCTAGGGTGGCCATCACCCTCTGCCGATGGTACATAGACCAGGTCATTGGAACAGCCAGCCGAGGCAAGGCAGGGTCTGAGCCAGGTTAGCGACTCGGCCTCTGCCAGGGAGACAGCCAGTGGTGTGCGAGTGGTATCGCTCCACACTATGAGACAGAGGGCAGTCTTGACCCTGGTACGTACATCCTCCTGCGGCACCATATTGGGCGATAAGGACACAGGGTAGGGACCCCCTGGGAGGGGTAGGGCAGACCCTGTGTCACGGTCAGTCACACTCCATGTTAAGGGTACCCTAGGACGGCCTGCCCATGCTCTAGGCTGGTAGGTGGCAGGGGCCTCCTGCATGACCACCTCAACCTGGAGTCAGGGACACATATTTAGTGAATGTTTACATATATGTGAATAGTGTATTCACGAAAATAATTACATACTGGTCTCCTACACATATATAGCCCTGCGGCAATACATGGGAGACACCCACCTCCACCTCTGCCTCTCTCTCGTTGGCCACCTCCAGGTCCAGCTCACCCCCTGCCGATGCCGCAGGGTAGATGTCTAACTCTGAGGGGGGGTCAGCTAGGACGGCACTTAGGCACCGCTGCCACCACTTGGGCTTACCCTTGCCCTCCCTGGTACCAGTCTGAGAGACTGATAGAGACGCAGAGGCAGAGGTCTTACGGTGCAGCTGGCTGTTGCGAAGCGCCTCTGCCGAGTCTGCCTCTTGCTGAAGTCTCTTCAGCTCCGACGCTCCCTTAGGCGATACAAACCTAGGTGAGACTGAGAAACATAGGCAACAGGGAATATAGCAGGAGAAAATAGATTGCAAAGTGGTGTTAAGACTACAATTACTATGAAGATACCTCTTGTCTGTCTCCCTCTGCCCCACCGCCTCTGACTCCTTACAGACATAGAGGTCACAGGCAGCAGCCACCATATCCTGCCTCTTGAACATGGGGGCAACTGGGTTGAGCAGCTGTGACAAGCCAAACTCCCTTGTCACCGTGCCTCTCTGGGTAGTGCGCAGCCTCTCTCTGGACGCCACCTCCCCTGCTATGCCCTGTGCGACCAGCCAGGCAACGACATCACCCCCTACGCGCTGCACCAGTCTGGAGACCTGGGGTGAGAATATAGGGTAAACAAATGACATATATATGACCTGACATTAGAATAGAGGTCTGTGCCACACATCTGTGGGCACCTCCCAATGACAGGTAGTCACATGTACTGTATATATGAGTCTGAGAGCCACAATATCAGCACCCACCTCAGGTGTCACTAGAGTCCTCACACGCTGATGGGCACCAATCTTCCGCAGTCTCCAACAGCCCTGAAGGTAAGGGAGCTAATCAGCTATTGAAGACAAGAAGACATATAGTAGACGGTGCATACTGGAAGCACAGATTCACTGTAACAGTGATATAGCGTCCATCTCGAACGCACCTGACTGAAGTCTCTCATTGTGGTCTCCTTGCCAAGTGTGACAAAGGCAACGCCGGAGTCAGGCTGGCGGATGTCGGTGCCGGTGGTATGGACCTAGGGTCAGATGGATGGGGTAAGCAAATGCATAGAGTTGTAGATACTGTTAGACACGTGAAAGGCAACATGAATCATTTCTACCTGATCGTAGAATGTGAACCTCTCATGTGGCGCCAGGGTGCATTCTAAGAGGGACACAGGTGTGTTTGTGTCATCTCCAGCTAACAGCACCATCTCCTTGTCCCTGGCATCAAAGTAGACTACACCCCTAATCCCTCTGTCTCTGTTGGGGTTAGACAGCACCGCATGTGCCACGTCTAGGTTAGACATCCCGGATATCAGTGCCCCACAGTCTATCAGAGCACAGGCGCTGGGTCTGAGGGACAGAGCAGTGTCGAGGATGGACCCCACCCCCCACCCCCTCTGCATGTGGTGCACAGTCATCACAGCAGGGTCTGAGAGAGTGGCCAGGATCTTGCCCTCAGACATGGGGTCATAGACACACGGGGCCAGGGAGGTAGGCAGGAGAGAAGAGGGAGTGCCGGAGAACCCTATGCGCCTCCCAAAGAGGCTGTCTCCAGCTAGGTCCTCGCCAGAGGCTGATACCTTCAGGTGCCTGCTCTTGAGAGCCCTTGGGAACACACATGTGGTAGTGTACCACATGATAGCGGGTATGTGTCTTGATAGTAGAGCAGAGAGGTCACTCATCTGGTCCACTCTAGATGCATCTAGTAGGGTGAGGGGGAGACCAGACTCCCCTACCCACTTCGTGTAGAGTATGTTGGTGGGTCTCTCGTGGATAGGCCCTGGTTCTAAGTGCAGCATGCGCTGAAGGGTGGATACCAGGGTTACTAGGTCTGGTATACGCAGACCCTGGTGGAGATAGGCCAGAGAGGTGAAGGCAATGGCCACGTCCCTGTGCCCATACTCACTGGCCAGACTGGGTGTGTCCTTGCCTCGGAAGGGGACTGCCAGCAACCGCCGTCTCCAGCCTGACCCCCCGTACACACTGTCCTCCGGTACCATCAGGCCATAGTCCACACGGGCTATCTTGCCCAGGGCATGGGGCACCACCACCAGCAACGCATTGCGTGCCAGCTCTATAGCAGTCACACCCCTAGGGGGCAGCTTGGAGAGGGTGGCGAGAGAGGCAGGGGACTCGCCGGAGGAGGTGAGCAGAGAGACATACTCCATGTCTGTGACAGTATCTGCCAGGTGGGGTGGGGAGCACGCATACACAGACACCTCGGATACGGCAAACCACCTAGCGACCCCGCTCATTCTGATGGTCACGGAGTCTCCGGTAGGCTTTGAGTCAAACCAGAGGAGCTGCTTGGTGAACTCCACAGACCGTGCCACGACGTCTCCCCCCACCACAACCTCTATGGAGTCAGGCAGCATGCTCTGGCCAGATGCACCGAAGAAGGAGGAGAGGGGGCGGAAGGTGACCTCGACACCTCTGAGTATGGTCTCACTCTGTAGGTGTAGAGTGAGCTCTGCCTGCTTGGGGTGGTCCATGGTGCACCAGAAGGCGTCATCAGGTGTCAGCACACTCGTCGGTGCCCATGTCATTCTCTTGGTGGTCCTGGTGGAGGTGGAGGTGACAGTCAGTGTGTCAGCTGGTATCAGTACCAGCTCAGACCTCCTGTCGGCAATGTACTCCCTGAGGTAGGGGACAGCAATCTCAGCTGCTAGGAGGGGTGCCAGGTTGGGCAGGTACCACGACCTGTCAGTCAGCACCAGGTGGGGGGAGGTCTGCAGGGCACAGGCCTCCACACCCTGTCTCAAAGCCAGCTCCACAGCACTACCCTGCTCAGCGTTAACAGTGCCATTTAGTAGGGCCAGCATCAGAGAGGTGCGCAGTGCTAGGTTCTCGGGTGGCCTCTCCGACCCCAGGGGGAAGTTCAGCTCAGACCGTAGAGGGTGCAGCAGGACATCTACCTCGTCTAACAGGAGTGTCCCGGAGCGCCAGAGTCTAAGGAGAGAGGCCAGTGAGTCTGTGTAGCCAGATGTGTCATCGTCAGAGATGGAGAGTGTATTCATGGCCTCAGGTGCCCTCGTGCCCTGTATGTACTGTAGGAGAGTGGCCTTGATGGAGGTGGGGTCTGTGATGGTGACACCCCCAGACTCCGCGAGATAGTGGGCCTGGGATCAGTGAATAAGGTCACCCGAAGTCACACCAGAGTACGAGGAAGAGAGAGATCCATATAGCTCAGGTACCTTTCGAAGTAGCCCAGGAGCAGTAGAGTCGGAGTTTCTGGAGAAGGAGTATCCCAGTACAGGGCACCTAAAGACTTCTCCACAAAGTACACGGCTGAGAACGCTGCCTGAGGTGAGTTATTATGGACACAGAGTGCGTAAGAGCCTCTTGCGCTGTCTGCATGAGACTCTAGTTCATCATTGAAAACTATATCAATGATATCTCACCTGCCATGGGAATCAAGGGTGCAGGTGTGGTGAGTACCACTGGCAGAGTGTTTCCGCGTGCCAGGAATGCACAGAGCAGCGGGGACACCACTGTGGTCTTGCCTGTATCAGTATGAGTATCAGTAGATATTGTGGTAATACTGACACCCCGTTAATGTTGCTCTACCTGCCCCCATCAGCATCTGTCTCACTGACGTGCCCCTCTGCACAAGGTCCAGGACAGTGGACACCTGAAGAAGTTAACACTCATAATGAATGAGACAACATAGTAGTTGGTACACTAGGACAGTGGACACCTGGAGGTTACGACCAAAATACACATAGATACACAGAAGAACACATATAGTGTGGGTGATGATCATACCTGGGACGGGCGGAGCATCATGCCACTGGCATACTCAAATGCCGCAAAGAGCCCATCCAGCCGGTACCCCCCGTAGTACTCCTCGCAGTATGTCCTCTTAGCCTCCATGATAGAGACCAGTGACTCTCTGGCCGTGTCATCTCCACCCTCCATCCTGCTCAAGAGAAGCAGGGCCCTCCCCACCTGTCTCACCCTAGTGCACAGTAGACAGTACCTGACAGTGTCTGATGTGCCTGTGTTTGTGATCAGGGTACGCACTGCAGCTGCCGTCCTACTCTGTCTTGGAAAAGATGCTATGGCTGCTCGGTCGCTAGAGAGGAGGGACTGCAGATGGGACCGAAGACCAGCAGGGATAGAGACATGGCTGGTGGTGCTGGAGGTGGAGAGAAAGAGAGCAGTGTTGGCCCTATGGGCAGTGAGGATACGTGCTCCATCCATTGTCTGACCCAGGTGGCTATCCCCAAGACTAAACACAGCCTCAAGGGATGGGTTAGGAGTGGAACCCGAGGAACTAGACTTTGTCACAGCTAGGGTTGTTGCAACTGACAGTGTCTCTGGTACAATGGTACCCACGATAAGTGAGGCCAGATCAGCCTCTGTCTCGCCATCAGTGGGGAACACAGTCATGTGGTCTGACACCACAGGTCTAGTGGTACAATCCAGTACAGTCACCGCAACGGGGGGCAGCACTGCTAGAGAGTGCTCCACAAATGGCCTCTCCCTCACTGCTGTCTCCACTGCAGAGACAAGTGTGCGTATCCACCCCCTCTCCGGAGTCATCAGACGGTCGAAGTTGCCGATATCCAGTTCGGATATGTTGTCAAGGGGTAGGGGGGGTATGCCATGTCCTAGGGACAGAGCTACCCCACACAGCAGAGGGAATGTGAATGCCTCGTAGAATGGACCACCCTGTCTGGGCTGGGCCTGTGTGTACAGGTGCTGCAGGGCCATTCTGCCCCACTGCATACTCTCTGCAGGCGAAACATGCTTGAAGGCGCCCCTCAGTGCGTCATATAGCACTGCAAAGAGAGTGTCTACAGCAGCGGAGGGTGCCAGGAGCAGTGCCTGCAGGTCATCTACTGAGTGTGGCTCTGGGTACTCTAGCGATATGAAGAGGTGGGACATGGGTACAAAGGCTGGGGGGAACCACAGGGGGTCCCCCTGGGCGGCCCTCTCCTGTGACTCCTCCAGCCACACAGGCAGGGAGGCCTCAACAGCCCTCCAGCCACCTCCCCCGTGTGCACTAGGTATGGGTGTGCGTGATAGCGTGTGTGACCTATCCACTGAGGGTCTCCACATACCAACCATCACACTATCAAGCACAGCGGATATCACATTACAGGGTGGGCTGGGTCCATAAGGTAGGTTCCTGACAGTGCGGTATTGAGCCATTGGCACTGCTGCGAACCACTCATAGAGAGTGGCCTCCACGGCACCAGGGAGGCACCCCACCTCAGAGCTGCCCTCTGCCCTGTAGAGCAGGTATGACACCATGTCCTGTGTGGGATTCCATGCCTGGGGGGGCAGGGTGGGGTCACCTTGGTGCAGGAAGAGGGAGGTGAAGAGGTGGAGTCTGGCCAGGACACCCTCCATGGGGGTGACAGTCAGGGCTTGCTCCTTAAACATGCTGCACACTCTGAGGTCCTTGTCACACAGGGTAGTGTCTGTGACAACTCGAGACACGTGGCGGTGGACAAGAGAGGGGGCGCAGTAGAAGGCGTAGAGTGGGGATGCTGTGCGGAAGTCCAACTCCCCTGTCACTGGTGAGAGGTCATAGGTGTAGGTGCAGCCCATCTCAGGGCAGGCATGCAGCAGTTGCAGCATTCTGTCTGGGCGCCTAAGCACCACAGAAGACGGGAGAAGAGACAGAGCACTATAAGGAAGCACTTCTCCATGCACTAGCTCTAGGACCAGCTCTGACCCACCAGGCAGAGCATAGTCCTTGAAGGTGAGGCCGAGAGAGGGAATGTCCACAGTACCATCACTCCACCACAGCTGGTTACATGCGGGCGCCAGTCTAAAGAGAGGGGATGCATCTGGAGCTGGGGGGTGCAACAACAGAACAGCATCAGATACAGTAGTGCCACTTGAAGGGCCCCTTCCCCTTCGCACCTCCATCTCTCCACTGTCCCCTACCAATACTTGCACCATACCCTTCTCATCGTGTATCAACCTGGTCTCAGGGGAGTACCACCAAAGTGTGTCCCCTGACTCTATCAGGGCCTGCGGTAGGCTATCCCCTAGAGACCCTGGCAACACAGCATATACCCCTCTGTCGTCATCTCTCACTGACACTACATCACACTCACTGTCCAACTCCACTGAGTAGGCAGGAGTCGTGTGTGTCTTCCATATACAACCCCCGCCTGTCAAGAGGGTACGTACCCCGGTACCTCCGGCAAGGCAGAGAGAGGCAGTCAGGGGGTGGGTGCACACCTCAGGTGGGAGTGCCTGCTTCTCTGCGGCCTCCAGTACACAACCCTCAAGAGAGAGAGACGTCATGTCGATAGGGAGGGCCTCTCTCTCTGTGCCTCCCTCGGCATACTCAGTCACAGCCAGGGGCAAGAGCTCTCGACTCCTCTCAGCATCCCTTGCCAGACATGCAAAGCGTGTGGCATCGACATACTGTCTGTTGGCCACAGCTGTGTCTATCCATGATGTCGCAGTGGTGGGGACCTCACACTCAGGTAACAGGTGTGCGCACTTGAGTAGGGTCTGGGCTGCTGTGAAGACGGGGCTGGAGTACTCTGTGGTTGCAGCAGTGGCTCGGTGGGATAGGAGTAGACCCTTGTTGACGACAGACACCAGCCTAGACATGGCCTCTGGGTGATGAGTACGCAAGGCATGGAGGAGGCCAAGAGGGGTACCAGTCACACTGACATCACCTACAGGCACACTGCCTGCATCAGAATCAGGTGCACACTCCTTACCCCACCTGCCAGGCTCTGATAGGGCTGCGTAAAGCAGAGCAGTGACATGGGGGTTCAGAAGCAGGCCGGGTCTGCTGGCCAGCCAGTGTGCAAGGAGTGTGAGTCTGACCTGCTGTGCAGTTAGTATAGTGTACAGTGTCTCGGCCTCCCCCTGACCGAGCCCCTCCACCTCAGGCAGCTCTCTCTTGTACATGACTCCCTCCTCAGTTGGTGAGACAGGGGTGCATAGGCTGTGGAATCTACGCGATAGCACTGCGGGGTCATCCTGTAAGAGATGCCCATTCAGTGTCACAGCCAGGTGCACCTCTGCCCCACTGCTAGTGGCAACGGCAGACCAGGACGGGAGGCCCTGGGGGAGCGTCTTCCAGCAGTACCTGTCCTCTTCCTCCTGGGGCACCAGCAGGTACTGGTAGAGCATGGCTATGTCCCTTACCTCCCTGTGAGTGGTGCCCCTTGCCATCTCCCTCGCAGCACTGAGGACGTCTGCGTGTCCAGTTGTGCCTAGGGTGGCATCAACAGCAGTGTACACACCCACTGCCTGTCTGAAGTCCCAGAGAGCAGTGCCTCCCTCTGGTGCAGGTGTCAGGTTGGACATGTACTCTGAGACATTGTTCCTAGCCTGTGCGTGTTGGAGAGAGGTGATACTCAGTACGGCAGTGGTATCTGCGAAGCCCACCCCATTCAGGGCTAGAGTGTTGACGGGTACTGCCTGGCCCTCTATCAGCGAGAGCCTAAGGGCAAGCGAGTAGAGCACACCCATACATGTCACAGCCTGTGACAGAACACTCCTGTCCTGTGGCACACTCCACAACAGGGCACATAGGTGTGATGCTAGCAGGTGGCACTGACCCAGAGTGACAGGTGGTGCATCTTTGAGGTTAAGCTCTGCACCTAGTCTCAGGACATGCCCCATGACAGTGTGTAGAGAGGCAGCATGGGTCTGCAGCACTCTAGCAGAGGGTAGCACATGGGGCGTCCTGGCAGCGTCATCGAGCCTACCCATCTCTGTTGCTCTGCCCAGTGCATCCAAGACACCAGCCGTGTCCATATCCTGACACACACCCCAGTCTAGGGGGGCAGTGCATCCAGCACCTACATCCTCAGTATCAGACAGAGGGGACAGTGGGCGAGGGGGGAGTGCACGGCTAGCTGGCCATACACTGCCATGTGGCTCCACTCTCTGCAGGGGGTAGTTCAGAGGGGTCTCAGCATCCCTATCCACCTCCGTGTAGTCGAGAGAGAGAGATACCCCAGGGGCTAGTACTGCAGTAACAGGTCCCATCAGAGTCTCCAGGGCGGCACATGCAGGGGTGTACTTGGGTGGGGACCAGTGCATCACTCTCTGGGGTACCTCAGGGAGGGCGAGACCACCGAAGAGCTGGGGGAGAAGGGTCTCGTAGACAGTGCCGACAGAGTGCCTGGAGATGAGACATCACACATGCGTATACGATGCAAAAGGTAGTATAGTGCTGGTACCGCACCTCTCATCACTGACTGCCATGGCATGTGCCGCCAGTGACCTCCACCCCAGTGGCAGGGTGAGGGGTGTGTCCCCTGGCCTACCTAGACACAAGGCAGACCCCACCTCTACATGAGAGTAGGAGGGGGTGTCCTCCCTGGCATCTCTCCTACCCCCATGCTCAGGTGACACAGACACGCAGTGCCTCAGGGGATGGTACTCAGCACCAGACCTCCTCGCATCCCCCCTCCCGTGCAGACCCCGCAGACTACCCGCATTGCACACAGTGACCTGTGAACCCTGCAGCACCAGGAAGACACAGTGGAACACCCCTGGGGATGACCACCCTAGTGGTATGACAGTGGCACCGCTCATTGCCTCTGCGGCCCTAGGTACATCACCATCAGCCAGGGCCTGTGCTATGGGTAGAGAGGAGAGGAGACAGTCTCTGGCGGGTTGAGGTAGTGCAGCAGCCACAGCCGAGATACAGGCTGGAAGGTCACTGATGGTAAATACTCCATCTATCTTGTCCCATCTGACTGTATGGTCACTCGGGGCGGCATCCACTTGGGGTATGGGTTGGGGGCACGATGGCTTACACAGCGAGTTGGCCTTATCCTCGACTGCTGTTACTGGAGCATCCTCAGACACATCCTTGCCCTGTCTCTTGGCCTCGTAGTACCTCCATGTGTCGCCAAAGCTACTGCAGACCTGAGAGTGAGGGTGGAGAGAAAGATATAGCAGAACTCGAAGGAAATTACACCACACTCACTAAAGTTGATATAGGTGTTGGCGTGTACCGTACCGAGTCGGGTGCCCCCTGTGCCTTTAGCTTGGTCAGACACGTCTCGAGGGGGACGCCAACCTGGACGTTAAAGAGATATTGGGAGTGGGGGTCAATATGAAATGTAGCATACAGTATAGAGTATATTTATATAAACCCAATACTAACATCTTAGCCATTCTTTCATAGTCCCAATGACACACTGACGATTAATATATAAAAGGGAGAAAACTGAAGGGTTAATCTGGAACAGTATTCAGGCTTGATACCTTTGCCATCTTGTGATATGCCCCCAGGTCATACGTGGGTTTAGGAGTCTGCTTTGGAGCTTGGACGGCGGGAGGGGGAGGGGGAGGGGGACCACTAGACCCTGGAGGTGACGGGGTGTGAAGGATGCGCACACCACTGAGAAGCCTCGTCGCAAAGTCCACAATGTGTATGTATGCACAGCACTCAATCTACATGACACAGGGAATATACCTGACGAGGGAGGCGGAGGGGGAGCGGCTGTACCTTGGAGTGAGTGGGAAGAGTTACTGGGAGAAGACATATCACATCACGCTATTCATACCTGACGGGGGAGGAGGAGGGGGAGGAACACCGGCAGCTCCTGCGGGCATGAGAAAGAGAGAGGGGGGAGAGGGTGGGGGGAAGAGATAAATGGTACTGAATGAACATCCCTACAATAAATACATGGCCCAGGGCTTGGTAGAGCCACCACATACCTGGAGGGGGAGGGGGAGGGGGAGGGGGAGGACTGCTAGCCCCAGGTTGAGGGGGAGCAACCACAACTACTGTCTCTGTATCAGGCTGCTCCTGACTCTGGAGGTATGAGAAGTATGCCCCACTCCCAGCTGTGCTCTCTGCATCAACCACACCAGACAGAGAGGCCTGGAAGGCAGCTATTGCTGGGGGTGAGTACATGATAATTCCATATGTATACTAATAGAGGTGGAGAGAGAGGGAGAGAGGGAGAGAGAGGCCTGGAAGGCAGCTATGACTGGGGGTGAGGAATGAATGTATAGATAGAGAGACAGAGAGAGAGAGAAAGAAAGAGGTTATAGATGAGGGTCAGTACATAAATATAGTCGACTGCACAGGAGCAATGCGGTGTGAGGAAGGATGGGGGGAAAGGGATGTAGGAGGGGGATGTGAAGTGGGTGTATATATATACGTCATGATAAGATAGGATACCATACCCTCCTCCGGTGCCCCATCAAACACCCTTGCCCTGTGCATGACTGACCCAAGAGGGAGGCCCATCCTGAGCAGTCTGTTCCACTTGGCAAAGAGAGCATCCTGGGTGGTGTCTGGGGTGGGAGAGAGAGGAAGGGGGGGGGGGGGGGGGGGGGGGGGGGGGGGGGGGGGGAGGAAGAGAGAGAGAGAGAGAGACCTGATACCAGGCCCCACCAGTATATGTGGGGCATTATTGGGAACTCTGTAAGGGATATATGGTGTACATGAGTATGCATACCTTGTTGATAGGCCCCAGCAGTACACGTGCGTGGCATTGGGGGAGAGGGCAGCAACGGAGATGGTGGGGAGGTAGCCTTCCCAGCTGTCATTAGGGAGAGAGAATGACATTTGGCTAGGTGATGTCTTAAATAGGGAGGGAAGGGGAGGGGGGGGTCAGGAATGTGGAGACACAGTCACAATGATGTATATCATATATATGATATCATATAGATATAGATATCATATATATATGATGTACAATTAGCTGTAAGGGAGAAGTGGCAGGTGGATGTCAATGCAGGGAACAGGAGAGGGTATTTGGATATACATGTATTCACCTGAATATGAATGACGTCAGCAGGGTGTATACAATGGTGGCACCGGCCAGACACGCAGTGGCCAGACACGCTGTGCCAAGGTTCTTCTGCATCTATTGTTGAAACACCAAGACTAGATGGTCTAGATGAAGGAAGAGACAGCGCGAGATTAGGCATTGGACTCAACCGTATATGGCGTTTGACAATCAAAACGCCAATATGATCAGCTGTATTGATTTGAGTGATGCAATCATATTGACTTTCTGATATGGGGAGTGGAACGATCTATCTCATGTAAATGCGTGAGGGTCTATTGGGAGAATCTTCGTGTATCATACCTGCAGGATGCAGCTTTACAGCTCCTTTACAGCTCCTTTGCTGCGAAAAATAATGCTGAGAACAGCATCAGTGTATGAATCAGACTATACGTGACTCTATTGGAATTACTGGTTAGAGCTCCTTTGCTGCGAGTGCTGTGTACAGGTCCATGTCACCCCCACACCTCATGACAATGGCCATGCCACCCTGGGCCTCACTGCACCTAGGGTTAATAGTATATGTATATGTGATATACAAATATATATATTAGTATATATACCCATAATATACATACAAGTAATATATCTGATAATGGCCTTGCCACCCTGTTCCTGGCTGCACCTGATGGGTCAGGATAGATTATTATATTTCACATATACATAATCATACAAATACCTCACTGTAGGATAACCATGGAGTAGATCAGTAAGAGAAGTATAATAAATTGCATATACAATTCTACCTAAGAAGGTATCTGGCTGCTGCCACCACAAACGGCATCCTGCGTGCTGGTGCCCTTCCATTGCAGACCATCGCATCCAGGGCAGATACAATGGCACTAATAACCTAGGGTAAGGGATGTATATATATCATATATTAATGGTATATATACACTCTTAACCATGGCATCCAGGGCAGATACAATGGCAGAGATGACCTGTTGTTATCACTCTTTTACATACTATTGTACCATATGTGTTATATAGGGAGAGAACCCACATATATATACTATATTTACCTTGTACTCTCTCTCCACCTCCAGTCCCGCTGTGGCAGCCAGAGCATCCCGGCCCTTGACCACTATGCACTCAGACAGGTACAGAGACCATGCCTCGGCCCTCACATCGACTACAGGTGATGCCAGCAGGAGAGAAAGACATGAAGACAAGAGGTGGTCAGGCACACACCAGCCACAGGTCCTCATGCTGGCACCCAGCAGCTGTATGCACCCCACAGGTGTGTATGTGGTGTTGCAGAGTGTGACAGAGGGGAACCCAGTGGAAGGGGCAGAGGGGTCTACAGTGATGCTGGATATGCTATCCACAGTGGCACTCGCTATCCTCTCAAAGGTCACAATGAGGGTATCTGAGTCCTCTAAAGCCTGGTTGGCCACAGCAAAGATAAGCGCAAGAGCGTCAACCGCGTAGGAACGCGCAGAGACTGAAACCCGCGAGGTACTGCTCTGAAGGCCAATCAGAGCGACACAGAGGAGCCCCAGGGTGACTGTATCGCTCTGTGCACACTCCTCGGGTGTACCCCCAGTCTCTCTAGGCGGCACAGCAGCCACTAGGGGTGCGTACCTCCCAGACATAGGGGGGACAGTGATGTGGGAGGACTCGGCTACGTGGGGGAGGGAGAGAGAGAGACTGTCGCGCATGAGGGGAAGGAGGGTGAGGGGGAGACCCTGCTCTACCAAAGTGGCCTCGTTCTCAACGATGTACCTGAGAGTGAGACGAGATAGAGTCTGACTAGGTCTAGACCCATTGTGTTGATAGTGGGACAGAGAGAGGTAGAGAGAGAGATTCATATGACCCATTATATGGCTATATATACATATACATGTATACCTCTGTGCCAGTATGGGTCAGTATGAGGATATATATATAGGTAAAGTATACAGATACAGAGTATAGTACATAGGTATAAATATGCATACCTCTGTGCCAATATGGGGCACAGTGAGAGTGGTGCCGGCATGGAGAGTGCCTGGTGGATGGGCATGCCCAGCAGTATGGGCTGAAGGAGTACAGGGGGTAGTGCAGCAAGGTCTGTCAGCTCTGCCCCCTCTGCCCCCCTGTTCATGAGACTCCTCACAAGGGAGAGGAGGGCAGAGGTCTCAAGTGCGCTAGGGACCTGAATGTGAGAGGAACACACACACACATATATATATATATGCAATTATGTAGTAAAGAGAGAAATATTGGCATAGAGAGGACAGAAACGAGGATATGATCACGTCAACATATGGTACCTCCTTGTAGTGTGCGTGTGGTGATGCCACAGCCGGTGCCCCCGAGAGTGTGAGTGCGAGGTCCCTCTCCCACTGTGAGACATAGAGCATGGCATCCAGAGCATCAGAGGTCACAGTGTCCCTATACAGTGTGGCACATAGTAACAGTGCCTCCATGCAAGGGGCAAGTCTCTCTCCACCATCCTCCTCCTCTCTCTCTCTCTTAACGTGCTTGAGCAGGGTAGGTAGTGCCTCAGCTGCCAAAGAATCTCTGGCAGAAGGGTCTAGCAGGGGGTAGAGTGCACCAACCGACATGCAGCATGTCTGCAGGACAATAGGGGAGGGGAGGGAGAGAGAGCGCCCCATGTGCTGAATGGAGAGAGAGACCAAGGACTGGAGGACACCCTGAGAGACAACAAGGAGGCTGCTCTCACTCTGTGTGTCTCTCTCCCCCTGCTCTACTGTGGAGAGTGTGGGTACTACACCCCTACAGACAGAGAGGGCCAGAGCAGCATCGCGGCAGAGAGACAGAGAGAGGGAGGCACCGGCTGGGGTGTCATCACCCACAGACCCATCGGAGATGACCTGGGGTAAGTGTATGGTACATGGAAACAGGGAAGAGTATCTGGAAGAAACAATAATAACACCACTAATTTTCATACACAGTGAACCAACCTCTAGCAGTGTGCCCACTAGGCCTAGGACAGTAAGCACCAGTGACTCATGAGTGGGCACCCTCTGGGACAGGAGGAGAGAGGCAGACCGGAGGAGCCAGGCTAGCTCACTCACAACGGACTCGGAGATCTGGGTGTCAATACATTAACGATAACTACGGAACCAGATTTACTCAATGATAGAGTATATATCAGTGTATTAGAACTCACCTGCAGTGTCTGAGTGTCCCCTGGCCCTGCCTGTCTGTCCTGCTTGGCCTGCACAGACCTGATTATTAGAATGTATATTACATATCACTATGTACTCGGTATAGGAGGATCAATACTTTTGCACAGACCTGGGTATAAGAATAGAATATGTACAAGTATGGATAAGAAATATATACATAAAATACATAATACATACATATGACATATTTGGCCTGCACAGACCTGGGTATTAGTAGAGAGAGAATAGGTAGATATATGTATATTATATACATATATGTTATATATGGCCTGCACAGACCTGGGTATGAGTGAACAATACAAATAATACAATACAGTAAACAAGGCAAACATCAAGGTCAAGACAATACGCAAGCAGTAAAGAGGGTATCCTTAGAGGGCAAAAGAGGGCCGGCGGGAGTATATTGAAATATACTCAACACATTTTTACAATATATATACCTTGAGAGGAATGCCATAACTAATATATTAAATCAATGTATATATACCTTGAGAGGAATGCTGACAGAGAGTCCAGCCTGTCTCTGACTGCCTCCACCACCCAGTGCCGGGTGTGGTCACTGTCCGGGCCTAATGTTAGTGAGTATTATATATATATATATATATACATTTATACATGTATATGTTAGGAGATAGTATAATACAGTTACACCCAGTGCCGGGTGTGGTCACTGTCGGGCCTAGGGTAAGAAAGGTATACATATAGTAAATGGTATACATAGATAATAGGTCTAATGACCGTCGCCGTGACACTACTACACTGTAGTTGACACATGAACAAGTGATTAACTCATACACATCATACCCTTGACGGTGTCTGTGTCGATTGAGCCTGCCACAGCACTCAGCCTGGCATAGAGCTCTGGCTCGGCCTGGCACAGAGACAGCATGGGGGCCTGCTGGACCTAAATAATGAGAAGAGAGTGTGTTACAAGGAAGAAGAGAGAGAGAGAGACAGCATGGGGGCCTGCTGGACCTTCATGAGGAGAGGCGGGTGGGATATTTATGTATATATGTTATGTATATGTATGAATTAGTATGTGTATACGAATCCATAGAGTACCTGGTTGCAGAGCAGTGCCTACAGTAGGGAGAGGGGTGAAGTGTGGGACATGTATATATATATATAAAGCAATGAATATATATATATATATACATGCATTGTACCTGGTTGCAGAGGAGTGCCTGCAGGAGTGACAGGGGTGCAGGGTGGGAGGGGGGGACTGGGGTGGGGTACTGCACCCTCTTTTCTGGACCCTTAGAAGAAAGGGCAGAGAGAGAGAGCTGGGAGAGCAGCAGGCACTGCAGGGGAAGAGCGGGGTCGGGGAGGGCGCCAATGAGGAACCTGACAATAAGAACATGGTTGATATATTATTAACTCATGTACTATTGTATGTATATATATAGACTGTGTTGTGCCCTATGTATATATATGAATCCATACCTAGCGTTATGTATCCTGCCCTGTGTACTGGCAGATGCACTACCCTACCCTAAGAACATATACACTTAAGAGTATATGAATGTATGCATACCTAGCGTTGTGAATTCTGCCCTGAGTACCGGCAGATGCACTACCTAACCCTAGAGAACACTTACACTTAAGAGTATTTACACATATATATATATACCTAGCGTTGTGTATCCTGCCCTGTGTGCTGGCAGACGCACTGCTCTGCACAGTGGGTATGAGCACACTGGTGGTGACACTGTCCAGGACATCACTGCTCCTGCTGCCATAGCCACCGGTCCTGGGGTCAATATGGTATTGGCAAGCAGTGTGAAACGCTATGTATCTAAATGAATAATGCCGCTGTTACACTTGTCCATAACATCTGCCATATCCACTGGTCCTGGTATGAATGAAGACCAAGCAAGGAGCAATATATATATACTACAGCAAGGATCCATATATATATACTACTGATCACTACAATCAATATATGGCATGTATTACACTGTTCAGAATATCACTGCTACTGATACAACAGCCACCTGTTCTACAGTAAATGACAGCATCAGGGACTAAATACTATACATTATGTATAATGTGTAATTCATATATTCTACCTGGCAGTGGATGTGACCACAGATGCCAGTGACAGAGCATGTGTCCTCTGGGGTATAATACAGATACAGTTACAGTATATATGTATACATAAAGGTATATACCTAGCTGTTGTGGTCACCACAGATGCCAGTGACAGAGCCTGTGTCCGCTGTGGGGTGTATGCAGACTGGACCAGACGGGACAGGGTGGGGAGAGAGACAGCAAGGCCATCCAGAACCTGGGGAAAGAGCATGATCAGAAGAGTGAGGTAATTCATAATATAGTGTAAACATAATCTTGTACTGTAACTATTATGAAAGTACTTCTAACAATAATAATACATAGCATATATAGTATATGGTACATATCATACCTGCTGGGAGTATGGGTGTACTGAAATAATGACATATATACTATGAACTCTAATACATTATATATATACCATATTGAACTGTATCATACCTGCATAAATATATATATGCCGTGTATCACTATACCTGCTGGGAGTCTGGGTGGAGGATGGACCCAGAGAGAGAGAAGAGGAGGGAGTCTGCATCAGCAGAGGATGTCTGGGCATCAGTCTCTCTCTCTCTCTCCTGTACAGGGGGCTTGGGCACAGTAGGTCCACTAGGTACACTAGGGATAGGGGGAGGGGCAGTAACAGCAGGGGGCAGGTACCCCTGCTCAATGGATGAGGCATCGCCCACTAGGTCCTTGACAGACTCGCGGAACCTAGGGTAAGAGTAATTGCACGAATATATAATACGCCAAAGAGAAGGAGAGAGTAATAGAGGTAGGTCCTAGACAGACTCGCGAAACCTAGGGGTAAGAGAATTGAAACATATATACAGAGACAGAAGGAGAGAGAAATTGAGGAAGGTCCTTGATGGAACATAGTGATAGCGAGAGAAGGGGGAAAGAGAGAGAAGCTCCCTCAATACTTGACATTCTATACGGGGCAATTACATATAGCCGAATATGATATTTATACATATAGTTATATTTATATGAGTATATACTGTACCTGGCCAAGTCCTCTTCCTTCTTCTTCTGGGCCTCTAGGACCTAGGGGGTGAGACATGGTTGATGTCACAAGACAGTACATACAAACACAAACTAATACAAATGTATATCCAGTTATAAGCGTTCTGTAGAACACAAATAGATCGAACACGGTCTGTACCTGTGCCTTTCTGATTATATCTTCTATACATTACTACATTGAGAGAAGAATGTATATGTATATACCAATATACCTGTGCCTTCCTGACCATCTCCTCTATGGTTGGCTCTCCAACAGGTAGGTTTCTCTCACTTGGCATGTCTGCGGCAATGACCTATGGGTGAATATATTTATTACTATATAACAGCTGAATGTAAATACAAAAATATATTCAGTATACAATAGTTTTCACAATAGTGAGCATACATACAACATAACATACCTTCCTCATCTCAGCCATCTCAGCTGCTCTCTCCCTCTCCTTCTGTCTCCTTTGCAGGAAGAGAGACGGCTTCTTCCGCCTAGGGTCAAGGGTAGACACATATAAACAAGCAGAGTAACAGGGTCAGAAGAGGAGAGAGGGGTACATACAATGAGGGGGATAATATGGAGGAGTTGGTGCATAAGAGGAAGAGTGTGAACCGTTTAGGAGGGGGGGAGGGGGGGGGCGTATTCCCCTTGCCCTATATATGATTCACTAAGATATGAGATGTAGTAGCTTCGAAAGAAGACTTGTATAATAAGGTATCCCACCCACCTGCTCCACAATGGTCTTTGCAGCAGAGACCCTGCCGGTGGGGCTGTTGAGACCTGGGGTGGGATGGGATAGGTAAATGTATGTAAAAATACTTATACTCAGATAGGGTGAGACGTATCCATGCAGACAACCCGTCAGCTAGAGTATATCTTAGATTCACCCGTACGCAATAAGTGACAATATCGATGTACTGTAACCCATCTTCATACCCTTGAAGACTGATGCAAAGAATGCCGATATAGGAAACCATCGACACGCATAAGAAAAATATTGACTACTACAATTACTACAATAATATATATACACTACACTTACCCTTGAAGACTGATGCAAAGAAAGCCGATGGGGATGCGGCCATGAGCTTGGTCAGCATGGACCTAAGGGGTTAGTATTATTTGATTGATAAAGACCATAGAGTATATATGTATACGCATAGAGTATATATGTATACGCTTAGTATAGTGATAAGGAATAGTCATGTAACCATGAGCTTGGTCAGCATGGACCTGGGTTAGTGTTGATATATATAGTTCAGAATACAGAGTATATACATATACCCTATGTATAGTAAATTTTGAATAGTCATGCAGCCATGAGCTTGGTCAGCATGGACCTAGTGGGTTAGTACTATATATATATATATATGAATATATATGTATACCCTTAGTATATTAATAAAGAATAGTCATGCAGCCATGAGCTTGGTCAGCATGGACCTAGTGGGTTAGTGTTGATATATATATGTATGTATGAATATATAATAATATATACTCGGAGTATAGTCATGCGGCCATGAGCCTGGTCAGCATGGACCTAGTGTGTTAGGGAAAGGGGATATATATATACGGGAAATATACAAATGCTATGCAAAGGCATGAGCTTGGTCCGCAGGGATCTCGTGGGGTCGATGAAATGAAAAATATACTATAATTTATGTTATATAACAACTCATGCATACCTAGCACTGTACTCCTTGCCCTCACTCTCGCCATCGGATATGGAGAGAAGGGCAGCAACTAGACCTGACGATAAGAGTGTAGCTAGAGACAGAGAGAGAGAGAGAGAGAGAGAGAGATGGAGAGACGGGCAGCAACTAGACCTGACAGTAAGAGTCTAGCTAGAGACAGAGAGAGAGAGAGAGAGAGAGAGAGAGATGGAGAGAAGGGCAGCAACTAGACCTGACAGTAAGAGTCTAGCTAAAGAGAAAGACGGAGAGATCCAATAACAGGTCTTGCTAATGAGAGATGAGATACATACAGTTTACCTAGCACGCTGACAGCACTTCACATATGAATCACTTCACACACACACAGACATATGTAGTTACGATTTACACACACTCTCTCTACTAGTCATTCATACCTGGCATGCAAGCTGTAAGAACCTCTCTCGAGTACATATATCTACATGCATATTAATATATTAAACATGCACTGCAATTAAATATTAATGCATTCATACCTGGCATGCATGCAGTCAGTACTTCTCTCGAGTCTGCATATATACTAAATGAATACTATATATACTATTTACTTATTATCAGTTTATACTATGTATACTATTTTTACTATATATACAATGTATAGGTAAATATACCTGGCATGCATGCAGTCAGTACTTCTCTCGAGTCTGCGTGGAGGGTGATGGCCTGTGTCTCTCCCTCTCCCTCCCCCTCTCTCTCTCCCTCCCTAGTCTCTCTAGAGGGTGACTGGAACAGGCCATTGAGGAGGGTGTGGAGGACAGCCATCATAGCCTGAGTTCAGATACAGATGCATAGATATAGAGAGAGAGAGATGTGACTGGAACAGAACATTCAGCAATGTATGTAGAGCAACCATCATGGCATATGGTGGGGACATATTTAACATTATATAGCTAAAGCAACCTTCCATTGAATCATTATCGAACTCTACCACAATATACTCTTACCTCTCTGACGTTTGATGCCACCGATGGCAGCTGGGGCACAATGCCTATGGATGAGTATATAATGTGAAAGAAATAGTACCGGGGCACAATGCCTAGGGGTGAGCATGTGTCCGTGTTGGACTAATAGAAAAGATAAATATATATATATATTAATCTATATACATATATTGATACCGATGGCAGCTGGGGCACAATGCCTATGGATGAGAAAAATAAGTTGAAAGATATTATACCTACCCATGGTTAGAAGCATGTTTCCGTGTTGAACTACTAAGACTTAGAGGCTACAACACGACATATATGTATATATAATTGGTATCCTCCTTCTTAGACACACACAAATATGTATATTCTCCTACCTAGACACACAAATGCCACCATCTCCAGGGGTGTGTAAGAGAAATACACACATACAAAATGTATTCAAATTGGTATCCTCCTAGTACCAAGAGGTACACATATTCTCTTACCTAGACACACAAATGCCACCATCTCCAGTGGTGTGTTGAATCTTTACTAATGTATATGAATATACATATGAATACATAAACATATAATCATACATGTAGAATTTCCTCTCAAGGGGTGGAAGTATACGCTTGAGCACTCATCCCTTACCTAGACACACAAATGCCACCATCTCCAGGGGTGTGTTGTGTCTGTCACCGGGGGCATCGAACTGAGGGTGAGGCTATATAGTAGGATACAATATTCAAATACATTGGGATACTGTAGTGGGTGAGACTGAGAAACATAAACACATAATATACTAGCCAAGTGAAATGAGGAATACTCAAGCATTCAAATAGTAAGAACAAATAACACATTTACCTGGTCTGCAAGTGTTGAGAACAGTGCTGAGAATGTCTTGACAGTCTCAGTCTGGGCAGCCTGCTCCTGGGGTGAGATATATGATGTACTCATACACTAGTATATATGTGTATAAAACATATACTATAATACATATTATTATACAGCTTGACAGTCTGGGCAGCCTGCTCCTGGGGTGAGAGGGGAAAGTGGTAGAATATACAACGATATAGAGATATCGAACCTCAATAGGTGAGAACCGGAAATATGAGCTCCCCCCCCCCCCCCTAGTGCCTGGTGGACTCATATATATGATGTACTCATACACTAGAATATATTTGTGTGTCTGTCTACCTGCATTGTCTGCATCAGCCTCTGGCATACAACAACGACAGTGGCCTCGGACACACCTGGGGGTGAGACACTATATAGTATACTACCAGTATATACACAACGTAAATAATAAGAGCTACAACAGCACATGTAGCCAATGACACACCTGGCGTGAGAAGACTCAATGAATTAATTGTATATACTTGTGTACTTAAGAACAATAGTAACAATAGCAACAGTGGCCTCAGACACACCTGGGAGTGAGAGAGAGAGAGAATGGGAGGGCAAGAGGGTGATCCGTGTACTCAGTGTCATCTCACTCTGTATGATACAGAGACAGACACTAACACTGGCAGGACACAATTGAGTAGAATAGTGATATCAATACTCAGGCTATGATATTGAGACCCCCCCCCCCCCCCCCCCACCCCCCCCACCAGCCACACTCTATCTGCCGCCGAGCCTGCCTCTGCTGACGCTGTGCC
>BDIP01000132.1:0-11592 GCA_003568945.1 Kipferlia bialata
TATATTCCCTTCTTCCACCCCCCCCCCCCCCCCCCCCCCCAACCCAGGTCATCATGTACAACAGTGACACCAAGCCCAACCAGTCAGACCTCGAAGAGCTGGACACACTCACACAGCTGGCAGAGTATGTACGGGAGTGTGTGTGTATGCAATTGTGTGTATCAGCTGGGTTCCTCGCCAGTGTATCTATGACACTGTGTTACTTGTATGTGCATATCTTCCCATTGATGCTGACACCAGTATGCAGATGACCCGTCCCTGCGGCCCCCTGCCCTTGCCTGGCTGATCCAGAAGGCAGACATCCTGCGGTGGGGCATGACTGCCCAGGACTATATCTCGGAGGCCATCAGACAGGACAAGGGGGGGCACTCCTCCTCCATAGAGCTGTATGACCCGCTGGCTGCCCTGAGGATAGTGGCCCCCACCCTCGATGCGTCGAGGTGGAAGGACCTGCCCAACACATCCTTTGACACACTGCGGCCAGAGTACCGGTCCAACGTGACCAGCGTGCTGGACTATGTGTCCACAGTACAGCAGAGGAGGGAGATCAGCAGGAATGGCCCCCAGACCCTGGCCTATATCAAGGCAGTGCTGGACGTTCTGGCCAAGGCCCCTCTCTCCCACGCCCCCTCCTACCTGTCGGGTCTCCTTCTGCACCAGAGAGACGAGTTCCGGCGTGCCACCTCTGTCCTTCTGTCCGGTCTGTCTGACTCCTTACCTGTGTCGGAGGCTGACCTGGATGTCAGGCTGGAGCAGGCCTGTGCACATGCCTCTGCCTCTGCCTCCCTCTTCCTACTACCCCAGGCAGAGAGGGAGCAGGAGGTCAGACTCTTGTCAGACACGTGGCACAGCAGGAACGTGGAGGCGTCCCACACTGCCTGCTCTGCCTATCTATCAGCTGTGCATGATGCCGTGGCAGACTGGACAAGCAGGGTGACCCAGGGCATGCTGGCCGGGGGGGTGTCCATAGCTGACATTACTGACTTCTCCCTGGATGTGCCTGCCCGTGCCCTGCGTGATGGCTGTTGGGGTGTGGCCAGGGAGCGCACCCTGGCCAGCCTGGCCCAGGTGTCTGAAGATGTGGCCCAGGCCCAGGACGAGTTCCTGGCAGACCTCCTCTCCCGCTTCATCAGGCCCCTGGCCTCGGGGGTGGCCGTGGCCCTGTTGCTGCGCTATGTGTTTGGTCCTCTGCTGGGTGATGGCCGGGGTGGGGTGTCTGGCGTGGTGCGGTCTGTGCTACGGCTGGCCCTGGGTCTGTCGGTTCTACTCACAGGGTGGCTGCTCACGGCCAAGGCAATGCCAGAGATTGGTTCCCTCCGCCTGTTAGTGTTTGTGATGAGCAACTCCCGCAACATATCCATCGGTGTGTTTGCCTCTCTAGGGCTGTATGGCCTGGTGTCTCTGAGAGGCCTAGTGCACAGGGGGTCTGGCAGAGGGCAGACACAGGGCAGTATAGTAAGGTACAAGGCAGGTGGGGCAGAGGCAGGGGACATGGAGGTGTCAGAGGATGAAGAGCTGGACGACACAGAGCCAGAGTGGTACGGAGAGAGACAGCCAGCCAGGGGGATGAGGCGTCCCTTCCAGAAGGCAGCACGTACAGAAAACGGGTCTCTCTCGCTGACTGGGTCGATCCCCACCTCTACTGCTGTTATCGAGCCGTCCCCTGCCCGACCTGTGAGACGGGCCCAGATGCGGCACCTCGGCACAGGGGACATAGGGGGGAGGGAGGGTCACATGCATATGGGCCAGGGGGAGCCCATGGGTGCCTATGGGACTAACAGTGGTGCTTCCAGGGTCTCCCAGGGATACACGTCCCACCAGGGGGTGAGTCTCATACCTCAGAGTTCTTCCGCCCTTGTCCCCTCTCACCCTATCACTAATGAGGGTGAAGTAGGGTACATACCGAGGGGTCAGGGTTCCTCTGGGGAGGTGACGCCCTCCTTCGGGGCAGGTGGCCCCCCCGACCCCCAGGCCATCAGCAACATGATGCAGTCCCTCAACGTCACATCCGTGCAGAGGCCTGGATACCCTATACCTGCACCTGGGACAGGGGCTGAGATGAGGAGCCCACCAAAGACACCTGGAGGGGGAAGGGTCGTGTCCAGAACCCTCTAGGCAGCAAATATAGATCTATAGCCAATAGAATGTGTTTGGATATTTATGATTCTCTGTAAATGAACCTATCCGAGACGTGTGGAATCCTCCCCTCCTACGGAACCTAAGAGTCGTAGCAATCCTACATCTCAGTACACCCACGTGTCTCACTGAATAGTGGATTGGACCACTCAAAACTTAGACTACAGCCGACTGACCCATATGGCTGATGGGCACATAGTATGAGGCCGGGTTGGGGAAAGGCATTCTGGAACACCACTATTCATACCATGAGCCGACCACTGAGAGTCCCTCCTCAGATGTCTTCCCCAATGGGTGCATGGCATATGTATGTGATACCCTTCCTGACGATGTGTGTCCCAGAGGTCTGCCCCACTATAACGGGTACAACTACCTTTCTGTACCGATCCCAGTCAGTCCATGGACTCCAGGGTCTCCCCCTGCTCTGCCCCCTCTCCCTCTCTGAGCATGGCCTCTAGGACAGCACATGCCTCTGCCTCTGCCCCCACCCTCTGGGCCTTGACCCCCCTGGCCACGGTCAGACCATACGTGTCAAGCCTGGGGGTCAGACACACACTACAAACTGCACAGATGCCGTGGTGCATTGAGGAAGGTGATTGCATACACTAGTCGAATCACATGTCAGGGTCTACAGGGCCTATCAGGATATGGGATATGGGAATGGGCTCATATCCAGACCCATACGATATATATATCACAACGGAGAGGTCTATACATACACTGCCCGTGCCTGTGGCTGAACCCTGGCCTCACTTGGTCTGCCAGGCTGTGTAGGGAGGCCACCACCTCTGCGAGGTCCTCTGAGAATGCCAAGGACTGACTGGCAAGGTCGGCCTGCAGCTCGGGGGACGCGTGCTTGAACTCCCCAAGTGTACGGGATATACACTCCACCTTGGGGAGGAGGGAGAGTATCACCTGGAGTCAGAATGTATATACATACATACGGACACACCTAATCAGCACCTACTTCTCCCTCTACACACCTGGTGGTTTCTGTTCAGCACCTCAACCGGGGACATGGTCATATCCCCGTCCTCCACATCCTCATCGCCAAACATCAGACAGCCACTCTCTCCAACCCTGGGTCAATGTATGTGTCACGTAAGTGTCACTGAGTCAGAATAAATGGAAGGAGAGACAGCGGGTACGACTCTATACATGAGTGAAGTGTTGAAGTCGAAGTATCATCATAAGAGCACATGACGCTTGGAGAGAGAGTGGACATCATTCTGCCTATACAAAACTCCAGACCACAAGGATGTCAACTAAAGCAGAATCTCTTTCGTACCTACACTCCTCTGTCCGAAAGCAGACTGTCAAGACATATACAATGTCCGAAAACGTAAAAACGTTCTTGATGAATCTTAAATCATATATCCAATATATGTGTAATACTGAGTCTTACCTTTAACTACTCTCTATAGCCTTCGTACCTGGGTCAAGTGCTACAAGTAGCCTTTAAAAGAAACTGACAGGGTAAGAACATGCTGCGTCACTTCTGCTTACATGGGCTCAGTGGGACGCTTTCTCCTTCTTTACAATTCATAAACTTTAAGCACTAACTTCAACTCTGTCTCCAACCTCTTTCTGATCTCACCAATTGGTGTGGAGAGTACAACGTACTATGGCCCAACCGTCATCTTCCCCGTCCCCTCCTCCCCAGAGTGTGGTGCCTCGAAGGAAGAGAGATAAGAAGGGGTCGAGGAAGGGGTCCAAGTCACGACTGGCCACTGTCCCAATGGCCCCCAAGCTAGCCAAGGTGCCCATGGCCCCCAAGACCAAGGACGTCATGGCCCCCCAGCCAGTGGAGCCAGAGGACGGGTGGCAGGTATGGGTGCTGAGATAACATTGGACACCTTGTCATACGAATACAGAGTACGTAGGTGCATATGCATGAGGTACATTGATAGTATGGTGCCTCTGAGCATCAGGTGTTCCCAGAGGCTGGTGCATACAGAAGGAGCCGCAGGAAGAGAAGGTCACCTGTGGAGGGGTCTTCCCCTGTCACCCACTCAGTGCCCAAGACACCTCCAAGGGCCACAAGAGTGTCCAAGCGTCGTAGCGGGTCCCCCTCCCCCTCCCCCTCCCCCTCCCCATCTTCGTCCATCTCCCCCTCTTCCTCCCCCTCCTCCTCTCCTTCCTCCTCCCCCCTTCCTTGTGGCAGGGGTCGGAGCCAGAGAGGACCCTCGGCCAAGAGGGCCAAGGGCAGACGGACAGTCATAGACTGTTCACCAGAGAAACGCGCTAAGATTGTGAAGTGGATAGTGGAGGATCTCAAGGGCCGGTGGGATGCAGGTGAGACGGTATCTGTGTCATCAAAGGGATTAGTCAGACACAGTTGGAGAGATTGGGTTGGTATCCAGCACTCATATGACGGGAGGGGGATGGTCATCGTGTACTCTCCGTATATATCCTCTGTACTGTCAGGATACACGTATATACTTCCTGAGTTCCGTCGAGTAGTGTTTGGTCCAAACCCTCTGAAACCCCCACTCTGCGTCCCTCCTGACTCACATCTTATATCTTATATCAGTGCAGGAGTTCCTAGATGTTAAACCCGAGGCGTGGGAGGAGGGCATTGAGGTGCACGACCTACTAGACGACTTCATGGACATCAAGTGGCCGAAGAGGAGGCCCCAGGTGCTGCTGAGGGACTGTGCCTCCCGACCTGTGTGCCGCAAGGGCCTGTCCAGGAAGGAGGGCATTGCCACGCTGCCCTGTGCCGAGTACGCGCAGTCCCTAGGGGTGGCAGAGGCAGAGTGCGTGCTGGTGCTGAAGGCACCCCCCAACAGAGAGCCCAGCCTGGTCAAGGACCCCTCCTGCTGCAGGGTGTACCTGTCCCTGCCCCTGGTGTGTGGGGTGCTGAGCATGTCTCGGTCCAGGTGCCAGAGACAGGCAGACGCAGCCCCAGTCCCCACCTCACACTCGCTCAAGGGAAGGTATGCTGACTGAGAGGATGATGGTGTCAGATAGTGCGAGAAACACATCTACTTCCTAGTTGTGGGAGTCTTCTTGTCATTCATACTTGTATGCCTTCACCCACCCCAGGTGGGACCGTTCTGCCCACCCCTTTGGGCTTGTGCAGGTGAGGGCAGGGGGGAAGGCAGGGCAGGCCCTGGGGGCAGAGGGGGACCAGATATACATCCCGGGTGACCAACTGGCCAGGTGGGCCAAGGACGGGGAGAGGGACCCGGCTGTGTTATATGGACACTCCCTCTGGGACGAGGCCGGGGTGTGGCCCATAGTGTGGAGGGACACGGTCACGTTCAGCAGCCTATGCCTGCCACACAAGGACAGGTACGGGTGCTGTATGAGTATAGTGTGCATGTGTGTCTATTCCTAATGACCCGGGGTGGATGTGTATATCGTCCATCCAGCTGCCTCTTCCGACAGTTTTGCTTGGTTACACTCTGCGTAGAAAGTGTCGAGGTTTCAGTACCGTATATTCGGCTCTGCATGCGTGTATATGAGAATGGCTACCTGTATGTGTCACATACCTTACCCCCCAACCCCCCAGGGAGCTAGTTGAGCAGGGCCACCTGTACATGTACCGCACCATGACTCAGGACACATACTGGCACCAGTACCCCACCTGGATGAGCAGCCACCTGCACTGCATGCCCTGCCACAAGGTGAGGGTGTGTGTGTGTACACAATATATATTCTGTGTGTGACCCTGACCTCTAGGCCTATCTGAGGGACAGTCTGGACACTGCCACAGACACCTTCAGTGCGGCACACGGGTATGTCACTACATACGATGAGGAGGTGGAGGAGGCGGTGTATGCGTCAGACGCTGTGCCCCCAGGGGTGGAGGGACCCGACATCCCCAGGCAGAACGACATTCTCCAGGAGGGAGAGGGAGAGGGAGAGGGCGAGGCCTCCTTCAGCGATGCCTTCAGACTTGGGTCCTATGAGAACTGGGTCAGCCAGATCCACTTCATGCAGAGACACTCCTCCCACCAGTTCATAGCAGACCTGCAGGGGGTGTTCAGACAGCAGTTTGGCCCAGTGCGGTCTGTCCCTGCATTGGGTATGGAGACTGGGGGAGGGGACGACAGGGGTGTGATTGTGTACAGACTCAAGAGGCTGTGCCTGGAGATGAAGAGACGCTGGCTGGACCAGCCCGACAAGGTGGGTGTACACATACGTCCCACTGGCTTGTATTATTGTCTTCGTTTACCCCCACCCCCCACCCCAGGCTAGTGCCATTCCCTCCTCCCACCTGGCCCGTCTCACATCTCTGGTGCAGAGAGTGCTAGACGCCGCAGAGAAGCACCGCAACCGGGGTCCTGTGCCCCCTAGGGACCAGGCAGACGAGAGAGACAGCACCCGGCCGTACCAGCGGCAGCTCTTCTTCAAGGACCTGATTGAGCTAGTCAACACGGCAGCCTTTGCCGAGTACACCCAGGCACCGTACGACCTGTACATCGGGGTGCCTGACGTGCTGTCCATCCTGCAGGGGCTGAGGATAGAGTACATGGGGGCATTCACTAAGCCGACCAGAGCACACTTCGACAAGGCGGCAAAGGTGGGGTAAACTGGTGGTGCACGTGGTTGCAAAGTGTTCTCGTCTACGGAGTTGTGTTGGTGTGTATTCTTTTGCCTATCCATCCACGTATCCATCTCTCTGTCCCTTCCCCCTGACCCTAGGCGAGGGCCCAGCACTACATCGCCAAGGGTGACACCATCCCGGTCCATGACCACCTTGCCATGCACAACTATGTGGAACAGTACGCACACGAGGTGGGGGTGTATGATATTTAGAATAGTCGCTAGCTACTTGTGTTCAAGTAGGAATACAGTTATGTGGCTGTACATTGTCCATTCTAGATACACTGTTAAACTACGTGATCGTGTACTACTCATGTACTCATGTGCCTCATGTCCAGGTGGAGAGGATGGCCAGTCTCTCTCTGGGTCTCAGGATATCAGCCAACGAGTGGCTCTTCTACGTAGGTGAGTGATTCGCACAAGAGTACATGTACGGCTAGGCGGGTGTCACAAGTCCTGTCCCTCACCCCAGTCACCCATGTGATATACGCCCTGTCTGGCTGGGGCACAGCATCCCTACCTGCAGACTGTCTGGCCCCTGAGGTATGTGTTATGTGAGTAGTTGAGCCTAGTACCTGAGGTGGCAGTGGACTGTATGGGTGTGGGTGTTCGTATATACATCCTTTTCCCCATACCCCCACCTCCAGGTCGAGTTCCTCGAGGGCTTTGTGTGCTACATGCTGGGTCTAGGCAGACTCAACCCCGACATAGCGGCCGAGACTGCCCTGGCCCTCTCAGTGTTTGAGGGCACCGACCACCAGCTGTTCATCGAGTGGCTCAGGGGGTACATGCGCACCACAGCAGCTGCCACGGCTGAGGTTGAGCTGGACGTGCCCACCCAGGTCGAGAAGGGGGGCCCATTCCACAGGTGCGGGGTTGTGTGTTGTGGATGATTGTTGCGGTAGTGCGTGTTGACATTGGCACTCTTACCAACTGATGGACACAGGGCTGTACATATACCACTCTCTCTGTCTCACCCCAAGTGTGTGCCGTCCCTATGTACCCCGGTCCATGAAGTTCGAGACCCCAGCTGTGTACCATGCCACGTGTCTGGGCGTGGCATCCCTCCACATACCAATCTTAATGCATAGGTGGGTGTGTATGTATATACATGAGTATACATACATGCATTTGGTTTCCGCATACAAATTCATGTGGTGTGGCATGCTCTAATGCGCCCATGCCTCTCTTGCATCTTTCATGTGAATACAAATGGCTATATCCACTCACGCAGGTCCCCCTACTACACGATGCTTGTGTCTGAGGCATTGGAGGCTGCACAGGATGACAGGACTACCTCCATCGACATCAGTGGTCACAGGAGGAAGAGGGTGCGGTGACCCATGTGCCAGAAACATACCTCTGGGACAGGCCCTGGCACGACAATGACGCAATGCGAGACAGCCTAGGTGCTCTCGGTGTGATCGACAAGTGCCCATCCAGAGCATGTGTTCATTAGTCTATTATGGTATTCCGTGCGGCAGCTGATTCTGGACATTGTACCAGTATGGGATGTGGAGTGTGGCCACGGTGCTTCTTGGTGTTACGCCGATCTTTCAGTTCTGGGCCAGTTTTCATTATATTATGTATTGCCCTTGAGACCTAGCCAACTAGCCACCTAGACACACTGTGCCCCTGGTGTCCTGATGGCATAGTGCATGGTGTATGGTGTATGGTGTGTGGTGTATGGTGTGTGGTGGCAGTGACACATCACAGGGAACCACATGGATACTCTGGCACTTGGAATTGTGCAATGGCAACCATACCGTTTGGAGAGTCCATGTGACACTGAGGATATGGGTGATATTCAGTATAACGTGTAGTGAGAGGCCACTAGATATTGTCGTTGTCTATACTGTTCACATATAGTCTATTTCGATCGCCTTGCCTTGCAGCAGTGTGACACGACCCGTGACATTGTGTGTCCAAGAATGAGCCAGGGACGTGGCCAAGTATCTGAAGCACAATGTGATCTGACAATGGTGGTATGTACATGCCCAGCTGTCTTTGGCTATGCAATGGCTTCAAACATTGGTTTGTCTCTTCGGAATCCCGAAAAGACACATCTTGTGGAAAACCACACTATATTACAACACAAAGTAATCGTTCCACACTAGACCGTAGCTTGTGCAGGGTCAGCTGACTCAGACTCAATCTGGGTCTGAGCACAGTCATTGGAACCGCTGATGGGATGTGTATCCGTGCTAACTGATATAGACCCTCCTGCTGGGTTGCCCTCTCCCTTTGATGCCCCAGCACCTGGCCCCCTACATGGACATGTATCCACCCTGGCCTCTGTGTCCTGTTCCAGTACAGTCAGGATGAGCACAAGTATAAGGGCGTAGGGGAGGGGGCAGAAGATGCCTGGGGGGTAGAGACATGCCATACACATATTTATATATATAGATACATACACCCACCTGGGTTGATGCAGGACATCAAGACCAAGAACCCATATGACCCGAAACAGGCAACGGCAAACAGAGACCCCTTCTCATGCACGCATAGCCTGGTTCTGACGAATATCTGGTACCCATACACCACCACCCCCACGACACCCATACTACCCACTACCTGGACTGGGGCGGAGTGGTACCTGGCGTATGAGGGGGAGAACAGGAACAGAATCTACCTCACATATGCATCGAGTATATGAATAACAGACACATAGACATGTGCAGAACACCGTACCAATACATCCCGCCCTTCTTGGGGTAGTAGTACCCCCCTGTGTACCCTATGCCGTGTCCAAACAGCCAGAAGTCCCCTATGCTCTCGAGCAGCGCCTTGAGCATGAGTGCCCTGGGCTCTGTGTCTGTGTCGGCGTCCTCTATGGTGGAGAGGGTGCCCTCTATCAGGGACAGGATGGAGTCTCTGGCCAGGACCACCAGCACCAACAGCACTCCTAGCACACACAGGTGGTGGTACCGGTGGGGCCTGTCCACATACATAAAGACAAGTGTGCAAGCCGGGAAGATGACACCAGCCAGGGTCATGCCACTTCTGGAGGAGGATATCAACAGGCCGAAGGACATCAGCAGGCCGGACCCCACGCCCAGTGCGTAGTGGGTGTTGGTGCCCCTGGCACAGAGGTGGAAGGAGAAGGGGAGGCATATGACCATGATGGTACTGACGTTGTTGGACATCTGGCAGTCAAGCACCCGGTACCCGCTGGACACAAACCTGTCCCAGTTGGGTATGTAGTTCTGGACCAGCATGTATACTGCAAACAACCCCCAGAGCAGCAGAGAGGAGACCAGCGACTGCCTCTGGCCCTGAGCGTCCTTGGAGAAGAGCACATAGACACCCACCATGGCCAGACCCAGGCCCAGGGAGTAGTAGAGGGTCAGGGGCTTGAGGTAGTCGGACCACGACACCACCCCCACCCCTCCTATCAGTAGGGCAGCAGATACGGCCACCGAGGCTGGGAAGGTGGGGCCTAGACGGACGGGGCCCTTCTTCCTCCAGTACACCAGATAGTGGAAGAGAATGGCTGCCACGCCTATGGGGACAATCTTCCAGAGAGGGAAGAACAAGTCGAAGGAGTCGTACAGCTTGAGGGGGACGGTGGTGGAGAGGAGGAAGGGCAGGAGGGTAGGGTGGGAGGAGTCACAGACCACAAAGAGGAGACACACCAACAGGTAGAAGAAGACCACCCCTGCCACGGCTAGGTCCAGCCACACAAAGACAGCTGCCACTAGGAAGCAGAGGAGTCTGAACACCAGAGTGTCACAGCCAGCCCGGGTGGCATCAAGGAGGGCAGTAGCAGAGAGAGTGCTGTCCTTGGTGCCCATACCCTCAACAGGGGCTGGCTGGTCGGGCACAGACGTGTCCTGGGGTGATACATCTGTATCCACCGCCTGTGGACCCTCTGTCTCTGGGGCAGTCAGAGACCCATCAGACAGATCTGGGGTGAGGGCACATCTATCACTCTATATCCTGGGTCACACAGGAGCATGTGTATATATACACTCACAATGGTACCCGTACCCTGTTCCTCTAACACACCCTCTCCTGGGGGCAGAGACGGGGACACGCTCTCCACATCTCCCTCACTCAGTGACACATGGTCAGCTACCACTGTATCCACTTCCCCTTTACACATCCCAGCATCATCACATGACACCGCAGTCGGACACCCCCCCATCAACAGAGGGGCTGCGTCTTGCACACCCACAGTGAGAGAGAGACAACAGATGGACGCCAAGTGGCCTCATTTTTCGGTGTCAACAACCTGAACCCTTCTGCAGTCCAATACACAATAGTGTAATAGTGAATTTCCAATAAATCTCAGCAGCAGTGAATGCATACTGGCTTCTTATGTATCTCAGCTGCATATTGGCCTACGACATTGCCATACAGCCATGAACAAAGCGAGGAGGGGGGAGGTTACTCAGGTGACACAAACGTGTGACGCGATGTAATACTCATATATAGTAATCTATTATTCTTATTAAACACATTCCCATACTCCATAAACAACCAACATAATAATCACAAAACACACTGCCACATACATGTGTGCCAACACCCCTCTTCACACTCTGCCCTGTCCGTGTCTGATACCACATCACATCAGGTGACACAAGTACAGCCAGGCATGCCCACTCACAGAGAGTATCACACGTATGCACATGATTAGAACCCATGCCTCAGAACACGACGTCCCTGGCCCCCTCCAGTATGGAGGAGAGGGGGAGCTGGGGGGATGCCTGGGCCCGTATGTGGGTGTCAGCCGGGCTGTCCTCCCCCAGTAGGTCGAGGCCTGTCTCTCTGTCTGCATCCCCCACCGAGAAGCCCTTTCTCTCCAGGGTATTCTCCAGTGATGCCACAGCCACACTCATCGACGTCATGCCTGGGATAAGGGGGGGGGGGGGGGGGGGGAGCAGAGGGGGAGGCAGG
>BDIP01000132.1:12419-29661 GCA_003568945.1 Kipferlia bialata
AAAATCCCTTTTTTTTTTTGGGGGCCCCCCCCCCCCCCCCCCCTGTGCCCAGTTATGCCGTTCCCGGCCACCACTAACATGGGAGCATACTGGGACTGGTGTAGCCTGGTCATTGATACTGAAATGCCCTACATAGCCGATGTTTTTGCATTGGTCAAGCCACTCTCTTTGGCAATCAATCCGAAACACCGTGTAACGAGAATACTACGACCAAACGTGTCTAGAATTGGATGATATTCGGGATATACCGTCACGAAGATACGTGTGACCAGCACTATAGAGTCGCGTAGAGGACTACAGCACGAGAACTACAGTGGTGTGTCACGAAGTGCATGACTAGTCGTCACTGACGACTCAACAACAAGCGACCACATTAGTGTCTACAGTTGCACTGTACAGTAGACATCCACTCCCATGAGACCACAGGCACACCACTCTCTACCAACACTCTGTCCCACTATAGTGTAGTAGCTCTACCCACCCATGCCTGGGGACGTAGTGACCGAGCAGATGGTCACCGACATGCAGCAGCGCATCAAGCGCCTAGAGAAGGTGGGAGATCACTGCACTACTATATAGACACAGCCTCTTTGTTGACTGTCCATCTAGTATCCTTATGCGTCAGAAGACTCGTGAGTTGAAGCCTGGCAGTCTATCCAGAGAGGAGCGGGAGTACATAGAGAGAGAGATCAGGGATGTGAATGAGACCTACAGTGGCATGAGGCAGAGACTGGGACTGAAGCCTGCCAAGCTAGGCGTGTATGTGAGACCCCGTAACCAGAGAGGGGGCAAGAGGCAGCGCAAGGCAAAGCGTGTGGCACTATCCAAGGAGGAGAAGGAGGCGGAGAGGCAGAGGAGACTCAAGGTATGGATTGGAGAATACATGCTGAAGAGTGATGACATGCAGCATGTGGAGACCGTACGACTGATCTAACCAATGCATCTCCTTGACTCATTCCAGAAGAACCTGGTGACAGCCGCCAAGCCAACCGTGGAGTTCATCTTACCGTCAGACGGCGAGGATAGGACAGGAGATGATGTAGTCGAGTCTACTCCTGAGAGTCTCATGGAGAGCGGAGAGGACACTGACAGAGAGGATGTGCCTGCTGACGGCAATGAGCCTCAGGGCGAGGACTCACCCACCCCTGCCCCCCTGACCAAGAGTCAGAAGAGAAGGGCCCAGAAGAAGAGGAGAGAGGCAAGGAGGAGAGAGGAGGAGAGAAGAAGAGAGGAGGAGGAGAGAGAGGCAGAGGCAGAGGCAGAGGCAGAGGCAGAGACTGACACTCCAAGTGTGGCTGGGGAGACAGACCCTGAGAGCGAGGTACCTCCCTCACCCCCTCCCCCACCCTGTACCACCAGCCGCAGACCCACATCATTTGGCCCCCTGCAGCACAGAGAGTGGGTGCACCCCAAGTACAGCTCAGGGGCATACCCACACAGCCAGGTGACATTCATGACAATTTGCACGTTCCCCTCATATTTGCTGAGCCAACCTTTTCTAACTTCAGGGTCTCCACAGGTGCCCCCCCGTCCACTCCCGTCCACCCCACAGGACGGTGCAACAGGTCAGTCAGGCACTGGAGAGGCAGGTGGGGGATTATATGTGCCGACATCGAGTCACTCTAATATTATATCTATATAGAGTGAGTTCACCACTCATGTCCAGATTGCAGAGTCCAGGAAGGAGGAGGACCGTCTCAGAACAGTGATAGGACACTACAAGGCATGTATGTAGAGGGTGCGAGGGGAAGATACAAGAAGAACACTGTTGTAGATGGGAGTGTCAGTCGATTGGCAGCTGACGTTGATAGACCAACACACCAAGATCATACATCTGAGAGAGACGCTCTCACAACACACTGTGTTGAACAGTAGTAAACTCAAGTTCTATTCTATTCTGAGTCACGAAGCTAAGGTAATGAAACACCACCGCTAAACTGGTTGAATATGGTGACATAGGTACTAACGAACAAATACTCTCAATTCTCAACAATTCTCCACCACGACTGGCCTAGATAACATACTCGAACGTGCAGCTCCTCTTTGTCTGTGTGCACACGAGCTGGGCCCTGGCCACAGAGGAGGGTGTGCCTCTCTCCCTCTCCATACTGAAGGAGAGAGCACTCTCACCCATGCTGAGAAGGGGTGTGTTGACACGGGGTACTACCCGGTTCATGTCAGTCACCACATCAGGCGAAGGGCTCTGGCACTGAGTCGCCTTGAGGGCCGCCTTGCGCTCGAGGTCTCTCTGCTTTCTCTCCTCCTTGGATAGAGTGAGGGTGTGTCTAAACTCCACTATGGTCCTCTCAGAGGGGTATGCCGCAGATACAGCGGTCAGGGCAGACACGACCAGACCCTGCATCTGACGCTCTCTCTCTGGGGTCGTGCCCCCCCGTATCGAGATGGAACTGACCCCGAGCCCCGCCTGCTTGTGCTCCCAGTCACAACAGGGCGTGTACTCAGATGGGAGGGAGAGGGAGACAGAAGTACCGCCAGAGTAGACTGCATCGACCTCCGTACATAGTAGTAGGGAGATGAGGTTGGTGCACTCACGCACGAGGGTCTTCACCCTGTCCTTCTCCTCCCGTGCCGCAGCGTCCTTATCGGCATGCTTCTTGTACTTGCAGCATGAACACAGGGCAGTAAGCACCCTGAGGAGGTCAGGTGCTGCTATACGGGCAGAGGCTACTACTGCAGGGTGGAGAGTCGACAGGGCAACATGGAACAGGCTGACTAGACGCCTACCGACAAGCAGGTAGTCGGGGTACAGGGGGGGAGCCACCTCGGCAGAGAGCACGTTGGCAGTACGCCTGAGAGTAAGAGACACTATAATACAAGGACTATACAATACATATAGGGTTATGACACACCTGAGCAGGAGGAGCAGCAGGCTCCCTGGGCACCGTGCACACCCTGGCAGGTCAAGCAGAGGGTAGGGCACCGGAGAGGAGGTCTGTTGCTGATGTACCCCTCCCTTTCTATTAGCGTCCCCATCCACACTGTATACCCCAGACAGTGATCTAGCATGGGCAGCAGGGGTAGAATCCACTCTCTCCACCCCTCCCTCTGTGTCTCTCTCTGATATAGACTGCAGGACAGCCTGAGGGGACTCACAGGAGGAGGAGAGAGAGGAGGAGGAGAACGAGTCAGAGTCACTCTCGCTCACTTCAACTGGGGGACCCATCCACTCGTCCTCGAAGTGCTGCCTCTCTCCCACCCTCTCCTGACTAGAGACATCCATGTGTGATGCATGTGATGCATGGTATGGGGCAGGGTGGGAGTCCAGGAAGAAGACGTCCTCGGACTCCATGCCCCCACTGGTGACACCGACCTCAGTGCCTGGTAGCGTGGCAGTGTCAGCATCTGGGCTGGTGCTAGGGGAGAACTCGACATCGGCACTGCCAGTCAAGGCAAAGATGCGCTCGATGCCCAGGTCCTCCCCAATGAGCTCGTCGAGGATGTCAAAGAGGCATATCTGGTGGGTCAGGTGGAACCAGTATCAGTATCTATACATCTATATAGGGGGCATGGAGGGGTAGATGTATGAAATGGAATGTATGGTATATCTAGAGTATCCACACATACCGCAGGGTTCCGCCAGTTGAGCAGGAGGCGCATCAGGACAGAGTGGATGAGACCACCGGACAGGAACTCCCTGGGATTAGAACACGACATATACAGTATCGGGTAGCTTAGTGGGTACACGTACCCAAAGAACTCTCTCTTGTTCTGCTCCTCCACATGGGTGTCGAACTGACCAGCCCCTGCTGTGGCTAGAGGGGTGGGGGCCTTGGCGGCAGCCCTGAGGTAAGTAATCGTCTTGACTTACTACGTCCCTCTGGACCTATAGAATAGTATATACATATATACATATATATATATACATATCACTAACCTCGAGTGCATGAGGCCCTGCGACAGGTGCAGTCTACTCTCCCTCTCCTGCCTCTCCAGCCGTCTGCGCTGGGTGCGCACCTGGGGTGAGAGACACATTCACAGACGTAGTGAGATTGGGGGAGACTCGATACTTGCCTCCTTCTCGTGCAGATATCCTATTACGATATGGTATATACATGATACACTTGCCTCGTTCTCGTGCAGAGTGGCGTAGAGCATGGACATGCCCTCAATGTAGATGGATAGAGTGGTGGCAAGGGAGTCGAGGTCTAGGTGGGAGGTGTCTAACAGGGAGACGGCACTCACACGGCCTGGGGGTTAATACTCTCAACAGAACAGAAAGACAGAACTCTCCATTGCATATACCCATACATACAAGGCACTTAGTAACTGACAGGAACACAAATACAATATACAGTGTCACTATACCTAGTGCCCTGTGGAAGCCCTTGTTCCTCTGCAGGGGTAGACATACGGTAGGTCTGAGACTGGAGTCCCACCCATCATCCACCCCGGCATAGCCCCTAGCGGCACGGGCCATGAGGCCTAGGGGGTTAGGTACAAGATATTTATAGAGAGAGAGGGGGGGAGAGAGAGAGAGAGAGAGAGAGAGAGAGAGAGATGACCCCCACCTGCTGCTGGTATGAGACATGCCCTGCTCAGCGCCTGGTCCCTAGCTATGCACTCTCCCTGCCCTCCAGCCTCTCTCTCTCCCTCCCTACCAATCACACTGGACCCTGTATCCGAAGACAGAGAGGCCAGGTAGCGGAACACCCTGAGAGTAAAAGAGAGAGTGTTATAAGAGGGGCACAGCTAAACATACAGACACACACACATATATATACATATGCACACACCTATCCAGGCTAATGGGACAGAAGTCTCTGAAGGTGGAGCTCCCAATCTCCTCGATGGCCCTCCTGATACCAGTCATGACTGGACCTGAGGTCAGATACAGTGCATGTATTATTGTATTCCTATATATACACGTACCCAAGTGGATGGGGTCCACACTCAGTGTGCACCAGGTGCGTGTCAGTCTTTCCTTGTGCACCACCCTATCAGTCCCCCTATCGGCATAGACAGAGACAGAGGGCTGCCTCGTGTGCAGCCTGGACCTTACCCTAGACCCAGTCCCAGACTCACCCCTTCTCTGAGGGACTGACCGTTCTCTCTCTCTCTCTCCGTCCCTCGCCCTGAGCTGTGGAGAGAGACCCGGGGTGATGGTTCTGAAGTGGAGGGACGGAGATCCTGTGACAGAAGTAGAGGAACCCTCAGGGACACCCTCTCTCTCTCTCTCCCTCTCAATACCCTGTAGACGCTGGGCCAACTCTCTGGCCAGCCGGGCGTCCCCTGCGTCTTCAGTCTCTGCCTCTCTCTCTCTCTCTTCACTGAGGAGAGGGGCTAGAGAGTCAGTTCCATTGAAGAAGGCGACGTCCGCCTCCTCTCCCCCTTCATCTCCCTCTGTCTCTGTGTCTGTGACAGTGGTGTGTCTGATGAGGGTGACCAGACCCATAAAGACAGCCTCCATACCTAGCGTTAGAAGTATCCACACACATGCACACACACATATATATAGATAGAGAGAGATGTATGTATAACGTACCCATTGAGGCATGGCACCGCAGAGTGCGCAGGGCGGCTGCATCCTCAGGCCCCCTTCTGTCGTGCACAAACAGAGAGGGCATGGGGAGGAGGAGGCGGGCCAGGGCTACATTGCGCACAACAGTGGGGACCTTGATGATTAGAAGAAGTACCTGAATAGAAAGAGAACATAGATACTGCCCACAATGCGATTATATGTATATTCCTCCATACCTCCTTCGGAGCATCGTCTGTCTTGATGGGGTTGGTACCCTCCATACACAGGGATACAGCTGCGGCCCTAAGGGCAAACACATCAGAGGAGGATATACCCTCAGCGGCTGTGAGGCTGTGTGTGTGGGAGGGGTTGTGTGTGCCGTGGGCCATACCAGCCAGTCTAAGGGAGTGGGCCACAGACAGGTTGCACTGGGAGCCTGGAATGAGGGAGACAGAGAGAGAGAGAGAGAGAGAGAGAGAGAGAGTATGTGTACCTAGCTTGTGGATGATAGATGAGACTATCCTGTCTAGCTCTTGATGCATCTGGGGGAGACGGGCCTGGAGATTAGGACAGGAGAGGACACGGTGAATTCAACAACTCCCACTGATGAATAGCACAGACACGCGTATTATATAGTGTAATTGAAGAAAGTACCTGTGCAAAGCGTCTCTGGGCCTGCATCCAGTCTGGGACATCAGGACCAGAGGGGGTACTGGGGTAAGCATAACGTGTGGAACCATGCTACTCTTTACAGAGCCACAACACACACTTCATACTGTGAAAAGGTGATACCATACCTCTTTGAGCGCCTTGACCTCAATGCCTTGCCATCAGTGGCATCCGACTTGACAACCTAGGGGTCAGAGGGAGAGGAGCAAGCAATGAGGCAGTAGCTCACTAGAGGGGAGTCAGAGTGCGGCAATATAGAGACCCTGTCTCAACACAGTATGTGCATGCAAACATACATGTATATAGCCATAGTCCCTTACCTTGCACGTCTGTGCCATACCCTCCAGTCTGTGTAAATACATATACTATATCTAAATACATATACATATACACATATACCTTACACGTCTGGGCCATGCCCTCGAGTGTGAGTGACAGCCTGGTCAGGGTGATGGTGTAGATGGCAGGGCCAAACTCTAGGAGCATGGCTGTGAGGGTCTCACCAGACACAGAGGTCAGGAGGATGGAGGCGAGGCCTGGGGGTCAGGTATTAATACGAGTATAGGTAATTGGGAATATACTAAGTAGGTATGATATCTACCATATACAGTGGAGCAATTGAAGTGGGTGGGGTATCTAACTCACACAGTGCCGCACCTGATAGCAGGACTAGCTCTGCCCCTGGTGATGGAGGCAGTGCCCTTCCGACCGAGGTGGCAGGCCCACCAGTCACAACTGGGTAGTACTCATGGTCCTCATCAAACAGGACCTTGAAGAAGAGCCTGAAGGGTTAGGGGGAAAGGCATATAGCTACTATGGGCATATACAAATACACACACACCTGAGCACATGTGCCTCATTAGGCACCCTAAAGGCAGTGTTGGTCCTCCCACTGCGCTGCCTGAAGAGATGCACACGCTCAGCCCACTGTGATGTTAGGGAGAGAGAGAGGAGGGGGGGGGGAGAGAGAGAGAGAGAGAGACTGTACCTGCTGGGAGAGGTGTGGGCACAGACACATCATGCTGCGCCAGGCGTCTCTCCGCTGCCTCCTACTGGGTAGACCAGAGCAGAGGGTGAGGGCATAGGTTAGGACAGTCTCGGGGACATGGCCGCCTGGGGTGGGGGTGGGGGCTATCATTCGAAGACACTATAACACAAGGATGTCAGTATACACCATCCATACCTGCTGGGGCTGAGAATGTGCTCCATGCCAGTGATCTACTGACACCTGTTGTGCATATGTTTCTGTCATAGTGGACACACAGGGCATCGACAAGTGAGGCACCCTCTAGGCCTAGGGTGAGGGTATATACACAAATAGTTATATATATATATATGTATATACATATATGTATTTGTTGATAACCATACCTGAGACATATGATGACAATGGGTACAGACAGCACCGCAAGTAGGCGAGTCTAGCGTAGTCAGCATCTCTGTCGAAGGTAAGACCCCGGATCTGAAGGGTGAGAGGGAGGAAGAGTGTCTAATTGGACTAATGAGAGTGTACCGTGAAGAGAGAAGATAGAGAACTGCGAAGTACCTTGGGGTCGGTGAACCCGAACCGCTCAATGCGGCTTCTGCACCCAGACAGACCGGTCAGCAGGAGACTGGGGTCAGTGTATATATAGATACAAGTCAGATACATCCATATACATATATATACAATAACCCGGTCCCCACCTGGCCCACACATCCAGTCTGGCGCCCCTCAACACGCACAGGGCATCCCTAGCCCCAAAGCATGCGATGCCTAGGGTGATACCGAACCGGAACACCCTCTCCATAGCCGAGTAGAGCTTGAGCTGCACAGACGTACGGGCCTCGATCTCAGCGTCCATAGCGGCATATACAGAGGCTGGGGTGGGTGGGTGTATATATATACACGTACCGTGTGTTGAATGGTATATCTATATATATCTATACCATACCTATCAGCAAGAGGTGTCTCCCTCTAGTCCTCCTGTGGGGCCTGCTAGACCTGACTAGCTGACACAGTACAGCCACAACCTCATCAGGGGGGGTCAGGAAGGGACGCACAAAGCAGAGCTGGGGTGAGAGACATGTACAATGTAGTATCTATATACATCTATATATATATACGATATGACGTATGACTCTGACTACGACTAGACGGATAATCACTATACGCTGAGTACCTGTGCTGCTAGTAGGTCAAACAGACTGAACAGACACCGGCCCGGCAGGACATGACCCACGGTCTCTGGCTCTCTGTCCTCCTCAGTCTGGTGCTTCATAACCCTCTCTCTCTCTCTGTCCTTCGACTGCACCATCTGGGTGCTGATCACACGCTGGAAATCAGACTAAGAGTATAGGCATTCACATAGTTATGATACATTGATCACACATTGGCGAAGGGACCAACAAGCACATATCTCGCCATTCCTCATGTATCAAAGTGTATATGTTTATAGTATTTGTATGGGTGACTAGTCTGTCATACCTGCACTGCGTCGATGAGTCCCTCCTCCCCTACCAGTGGTACAACTAGGACAGGGAAGGCAAATGAGAGCTCGGCCAGGGCAGATACATAGAGGGTCAGGATCTCGTGCACTGTCCCTGACTGTGAGACTACAGGTAACTAAGAGATACAGGTGACATATACAATATATATATATATATATACTATACTCTACCTGTTGTGTCTACGGCCTCTGCCCTCTGGCCTGTGCCCCTGTGGAACACAAGCACAGCGGCCAGGGCCTTCTCAACAACAGCGATCAGAGCACGGGCTATGGCAACGATGCCGGAGGGGGTCTCTGGGGGTTAAAGAGGTATACTAGATATATGGTACATGGTAATGACAGCACATACCTGTCCGCAAGAGGAGGTCCGAGTACTCAGCGCAGGGATCCGACCCGAAGTCATCCTCCAGGACTATACCATCAGCACTATCCTCCCCACAGGAGCTGTCTTCCTCTCCCCCCTCCCTGTCACGCACTGAGTAGAGAGAGTTGTTGACAAGAGTGACACGAGAGAGGAAGTCCCCGTCTCTCTCCCTCTCTCTCTCCTGGTCTGGTGTCTCTGTATCATTGGGCCACTCTCTCTCTGCCAGTCTGTCCACATACCCTATCAGAGTACGTCCCCCGTTGTCGCCAGAGCATGCCTCCAGCATCAGCTGTCCCGTGTTGTGCACAGCCCTCTGCATACTGGCCATGCGACTCAGTGGCACATCGCGTAGAAGCATGAGTGCCTTCTGTGGAATACGCCCCTAATAGTCAGTATCACGTCCTCATTAGTAATTATTACGAATAATCACGTGAGTACCTCCACTATGCTGTGTAGGGCCCCAGCCCCCCTTGCCAGTGCCTGTGACAGTGACAAGGTGGTGACAAGCAGGGAGAGCTTGTCTCTATCGGGTATGCCGAGGTCTCTCTCTCTCTTTGAGACTGCACTGGACTCCTTGGAGCCCAGGAAAGACGAGGATAGAGATGGGGAGGTGGGGGGTAGACGAGCCCCAGAGGTGGGCTTTGGCTTGGCAGGGTAGCTACGTGCATGGGGGACGTTGCCTACACAGAAGGCTAGGTACTGGGACAGGGCCCGGTGGAGACCTGGGGTGAGGGAGAGGATATGGTTTGGTCATCAACAGGTATAGAATCGATTTCTTAGTACATGGACGTCCTCCTTAAAAAGTATTAGTAGTAGTCCCACACCACTCTGCGTACCTGTCCGTGCCATCTGTTCCACTCTCTCTCTCTCTCTCTCTATATATATATATATATACATACATATATATAAATACATATTAATATACCTGTGCGTGCCATCTGTTCCACAGCGGAGGGGGACTGGGTGAACCTGCCTAGACATCAGAGAGTGAGAGAGAGAGAGAGAGAGAGAGAGAGAGAGAGAGGACGGAGAAGAGAGTATCATCTGACGACTCCTTAGTCCCACCTAGCACTCTGATACCAGGCTCGTAGAGAGCCATTGCAAATGGTGATATGGCGTGGGCTCTGTCGTCTCTGTCTCTGTCTCTGTCTCTGTCTGTGGGAGAGGCAGCCCCACTAGGGAGGCGAGTGACAGCCACACTCACTGACACAGACACAGAGCTAGAGAGAGAACCCATGAAGCGAGGGCCGACACTGGTTCTGAACACCTGAGGTCAGTAAAGGGTGGACAAGGAGACTCAAGGGTACGCATGTACACAGATGTACTGTGCTCTACAGAGTGTGGGAACCTCACCTTTCCCAAGAGAGTGGCCAGTGCATAGGGGAAGTCACTCCTAGCGAGCTCCGCCACCTCGATACCTAGAGGGTAAGAGGGAGTATACCAGACATTGAGTGGAGAGAAACACTATTCCACCCACCTGCTGCGGGCATCAGTGTCTGCAGAGCCTTGGAGCACGAAATGGCATCACGGACTCTCTCTCTCTCGACGAGATCAGCCCTCTCCACCAGCTCCCCCCTGTCTCTGCCCCTCTGTACATCTCCTAGCATCGAGAGCTCTATGATGCGCTTGGAGAGAGATGTGACAAGGCGAGCCTGTGGTAAGGGAGGCCGGAAGTCTGCAAACCGTCCACATACACTATATCTCTTCTATGTATACGATAATACCATTATCTGGTCACCTGGCTATTTGCCTCGTGCTCTCCCTCCCCCATACCCCCATCCAGTACACCTATCTCGGGTACACCGGAGTCCAGTCTCTTATGCCGTCTGACTCGTTAGGTATAGAACATATATATATATACTATACATATATAATAGTGATTGTCAATACCTTGTTCCTGACACAGCGTCTGCCAGCCCCCCCAGGGCCTTGGTCAGTGAGTTGACGACAGAGAGTGCGTGGGAGGGGGATAGGGCCGAGGAGTAGAGAGAGGGCATGGTGGGGGTGTCAGGTGTCCTCAGTGCGGCCAGAGCCACCACATGGGGCATCATGTCAGTAGCATCTACACGATGCCTCTCTAGTGTCACCAGAGTGGCACTCTCAACCAGAGGTGTCTCTGACTCACAAGCCTCTCCATATACCACCAACTGCTGTCCCTCAGAGATGGCGCAGAATCCTTCCCGCACACTAACTGGCTGACTGGGTGGGCTCTCGGGGATCACACCTCCGCTCTCAACGACCTCAGTCTTCCCAGAACGCAGCCGCTCCTTCCGCTGACGACGCCTCTCCCTGCGCAGACGGTGTCTCTCTCTGTCTCTCTCCTTCTTGGCTACTCTCTCCCTCTCGTGGATGAGTCTGAATAGGCCAGTTGCAGCTGATATCACCAGGGACACTATCTGGTCTCCACCTGGGGGGACTGCGGTGGCTGAGAGCGCAGTCTCCTAGGGTGGGGAGAGAGAGAGAGAGAGAGAGAGAGAGAAGAATAATAGGTGACACAGTATCAGGTACCTCCAGCAGGCTCTGGCTCAGCACCGACATTCCCTCTAGACCTGCCTGGTACAGGGACTGAAGAGAGGAAGCAGTAGTCTCGGGGGTCGATTCACCTCCTGTAACCATTGCAACGGCCTGTGGTGAGAGAGAGAGAGTCCGTCTCGACACGTAACTCACATTGCCAGCATTATAGAATCACCACAGTGGCATATAGACACAACGCGTAGTCTGTGTACCTGGTGGAGTGCGTGGCAGAGGGTGGAGTCTGTACGCAGCAGACACTGCAGAGACAGGGCCACGCAGACAAGCAGGGGGAACGACACCTCTGAGGGACAGAGGCCTAGGGGGGTGCGTCTGAGAGTGAACTGGACGGGTAGGGCCCGGTGACCCTGGCCATGCCTCTTGGACCCATTGGAGACTGTCTCTCTCTCCCCCCCTGCCTCGGGTCCATTACTGCAGCACATGCAGTTGAGTACGACGGATATAGCAGTGAGGGGGGCTGAGGGGCGCAATCTGGTGGGGAAGGGGAGGGGGAGCGGCAGACAGAGGTCACTTCCAGTGGCCTCTATGGGTGTTGGAGAGACAGCACCCCTCTGGTGGGTGGCAGGGTCTAGCCTCACTAACACACGCTCCAGTGCCTCCAGAAGCTTCAGTCTAGCAGCACCGAAGGTATCAGCCACGTATGGCTCATTGACTAGCACATACGCCTCCTCCCTCGTGGCAGAAGGGGAGAGACACATGCTAGACAGGGGAGGGGAGACCAGAGAGCCTCTCATTCCCCTCACGTCTGATACACTCTGAGAGTACATAGAGGGGTCAGGGGAGAGAGTGGAGAGGGAGAGAGAGAAGTCCCAGGGGGCGTCTCCGCCAGTAGGTCTCTTTGTCACTAGGTACTCCCTGCCCTGGGTACGGGCCACACCAGCAAGGGCATCCAAAACCAGGCACACTAGTCTGGAGTCAGACCGATACTCAGCAGAATATAGGACGATAAGAAGAGGGTATATTAGCTATAGGTGCTCAATTAGTGTATACCTGATGGGCAGCGTGGGCAGTGCAGTTGCAATGGCAGACAGAAGACACGAGGGATCGAAGGTACCCTCGCTTGCAGCAAAGGGTGGGAACAGAAGATCAATGGCCCCTAAAGCAGTGCCACCTTAGGGGTCAGAACAGTGTTATATGAGATATATAACTCAAAATAGAAACATGCAGTTAACTACATACGTAGTATATGGCATTCACTCACTGTAACTGAATACACATTATCATACATATTCCTGTATACCTGCCGAGTGCCCCCACTGTGCCGTTGTGAGTATCCAGCACACCACCTCCAGTGCAGCGGTACAGAGGGGGGTGCATGGGGTGGAGACACTAGGGGGGGCCTGGATACAGGAGGACAGGATGGATACTAGGGTCTCTCTCTCAGAGGCACGGTCTGTGACACCCTCTCCCCCTAGAGAGGTCTCTGACCCAGAGAAGTGGCTGACAACGAGGGAGGCGTGGCCTAGAATTAGTCAATGAGCAAGGGATGAGGGATATGGGAGAGAGACCATCTGAAGAATATACTACACATATAAGTCACCTGTGATAACCAGAGAGTGCAGCACTGTGACCAGATGCACAGTGTGTGTGTCCTCTCCCTCTCCCTCTCCCTCTGCATCTTCTCGATCTGATGCACTTATAGTCTCAGAGAGCACCCTAGACACTGCATCAAACAGACACACAGGGGGCATTGAGTCAGCACCAGGCACAAGGAGGTCTCCTGGGTGTTAACACAACCCCACAGTACTCACAATAACATATATACCCATGTCTACTGGATAGTGATCATTAGACTAGTCAATATAGTCACCATACCTGCTGTCTCTGGTGCTGGTGGGGAGAGCAGCACTAGGAGGGATGAGAAGGGGAGGGACACGGACAGGGGACACTGGGCCAGTAGAAGACATAGGAGATGGGGGGTGTCTGAGCCCAGACTGATGCCTGAAGGTGAGACAGAGAGAGAGAGAGAGAGAGAGAGAGAGAGAGAGAGAGAGAGAATACCCATCATCAGGAGTGCGTGAGATACAGGTTTGGGGTACCTAATGACTGACGCACTGTGGTGTGTAGACGGGTGGCCACATCTGGAGTCCAGAGGGAGGAGTACTGGGGTGAGAGGACATAGAGGGACAAGGATGACTGAGAGCAGTACCCATAAGAGCACTTCGTCCATTAGAGCAAGATGTACAAATGTATGTGCACCAGTTGATGTAAGTATGTGCATGTACCTCTGTGGCCAGCTGAATGAACCTGTTCATGTCAAACTCTCTCTCTCTCTCTTCCCCACGCTCTGCATCCTCTCCTCCAGGCCCCTCTGGAGTGTCTGAGACATGGGGTGAGGGACCAGCAGATGTCAGGAGCCGGGACACCTTGGGTTGGGGAAGGTGAGATAGATCGGTATCAGGAAATGATTCGGTCAAGATAGGGTGGAGAGTGAGAGGGGTATGGGTAGAAGTGACTATACCCTACCTGAATACCCAGTTCAAACAGTACATCATCTGAGACGCGTGATACAGTCTCTGTAGTGGATGAGGGGAGAGAGAGGGTGTCCTCAAGTGCAGCCTCTGCCGCAACTGGGGCCTCTTGTCTCTCTCTCCCAGCAGAGGACACCTCACCCACAGGCTGATCACAGCTGGTACAGCCAGAAGCAGGAATCCCTTCCAGGTCAATGAGAGAGGGCACCAGGACAGTGGGGGCGACAGTGAGAGGCTGATTGACCTCTGATACAGTCTGTGCTCCTACCGCTGGGAAGCTCCCCAATGTAACCTCAGCAGCTGTGGGAGAGCTCTCGACACCTGTAGGGTATGGTGGAGTGGGTGAACCATCTGGGGGCTCACTCATGGCCTCCTATACCACTACAAAGACAGATGGGGACCGTACACTGAACCTGACCATCATTTTTGCTTTCGATTATTGATAAACCCCTTCACATTAAAACCTGCCCTCCGTTTTCATTAGCAGCTCCCGCTGAATTGGCTGTTGTGTCATCTTACGAAGCACGATACACCTCAGGAGATACTAGTTAGGATTTCAGAGAGAGTTTGGTTTCTTTTCAGTGCGTTTAGAGCTGTTTGAGAGCCGCTTGGTCTGAAGATTAGAGCGCTGGAGCCACAGGATGGCTCATCAAGCGCCCCCTTCGCCCACGACGGCAGCTGTGGACAATGCTGTGATGTGGTTCTCGGCCACTCACACTCCCCCATCCCATGGGAGTAATGGCGACTCCAAGTCGAGTGCCATATTCAGGGTCATGGATGTTGCCATGGATGCCACTGTGTCCACACTGCTGATGCCATATTTCAGCAGTGAGCCATTGCCACAGGAGGGTGGCGATGAATCCCCCAGGTCCCGTGCCCCTAGTGCTCTGTCTGACGCTCTTGAGGCCATATGCCCCAGACCCCAGCCAGACGACACCCCCGTACCCTCCCCCAGGGCCTCCAAGGCAGTCGCATCCCACCAGCAGATGCGGGATATGAGGCGCATCATGAACACTATCGATGCAGCCCGGAAGGTGGGTACACTCTGATGGTCGGGTATTCTATGGGGACCGCTATAATTGTTCATTCCTGTGTGTTCATGTATTGGTGTTCGTTGGAGTGGCTGAGTGTTTTTGTTCTGACTTATTCTTATAACGCACTCTATGCTGACCCCCAGGTTGTTGAGGCGCACCCAGTGTCAGTGGATCTGTCTGGGTTCCCCGCCCCTGGTGCTGCAGATGCCGCCGCTGTCTCTCCCACCCCATCCCCTAGGGGCTCACCCAGATCAGCTGCAGCCAGGGGTGTAGGGGAGGCCAGGACGCCAGTGCGGCCCAAGGACATGACCCTGACTGGTATGGAGGGCGAGACCAGTAGTGATGCAGAGAGGGCGGTGACGGGTCTCTTCTCCCCTCCCTCCAAGGAGGTCGACAGTGCTAGGGAGAGCCCTGCTGTGCGGGAGGGGCGGCGACAGAAGGGGAAGCAGGGTGGGAAGCAGCGGGAGTTTGGGGAGGACACCGAGTACTACTTTCCCATGCGCACCCACTCGCACTACAAGGACTACGCAGGGCTGGGCCTGCCCGACATCGCACTCAGGTGTGAGTTCCCAGAGGCCCTTGAGGAGTTTCTGCAGGTGTGTGTGTGTATCTAGTATATATATGTATTTCCCTACCCGTACACCTACCGAGTTTGCCTCACCCTCAGAAGTGCAACCTCCCGATAGGTGACTCCAAGTGGATACAGGACAATGTGAGGTGAGTGGTATCTGAGCTTAACTCCGTTAACGCCCCCCCCCCCCCCCCGACCGTGTTAGTGTGTCTTACTGTATCTACTATATCCTCTGTATATATATATTCTCTCTCACCCCAGGTACCACCCCTCCTGCGTCACCGTTGACTTTGAGCGGATACCCAGGCGCCACATGTTCAAGACGGCCCTGAAAGTACAGGTGGGTGTGGTGGTCTCTCTCTGTTATATATATCTACAGAGTATATGTTCTGACCCCAGAACAGCATCCGCGAGTGGAGGCGGCGGGTGCAGGCCGAAACAGGCCACGCCCCATCCCGCTCTGACAGGCTCCTGGTCAGGAGCCAGATCCTGGCCTACCACCTCCTCAGGCTGACGGTGCGCACACACGCCGCTGTGCAGGTGGGTGTATTTAAGAGTATAATTGTATGTTCTAATATACATATACACACACATATATATAAATATTATTATTGTTTTTATTACTATTTGGTGTGTTAGGCTATGAATGGGACGGTTATTGAATAGCACAGTGTCTCTCATTCATGTATATATGCATTGGATCGACTCTGTTCTGACGGCAGATCCAGCGTTGGTGGCGGCGGCGGCTTCTGGTTGGGACTCTGACCAAGTATGCGGCTGACCTGTACAAGACCCAGGAGGAGCTGGAGGCAGAGAGAGAGGCGGAGGAGAGGGCGAAGGAGGAGAGAGAGCTGGAGAAGGCCAGGGCCAAGAGCGGGGGTCTCATTGTGGTTGACTCCCCTTCCAGTGCTGTCAAGGACCTCTCCCTCAGCACCACCGCCCTGCCCCTGACTGTGTCCAGGCCTGTCACACCCCACGAGCCCATCATGTCCAACCCCCCGGTGCCCATGTACTCCCTCATATCTAGGTGGGTGTCCTTGGGGTATATATATATATATATATTCATACTCATATCTTGGTGGGTGTCCTTGGCTGTGTGTGTGTGTGTGTTCGAGGTTCTCCGCTCCTTGCACTACTATATATATATACATGACTCCAACCCCAGGAAGTGCCGGTATGAGGAGGAGGTCGGACAGGAGGAGATTGAGCTGATCATCAGGGGTATGTGTGTGTGTACTGTGTGTTAGCTGTATATGCCCACTGTTACTGTCCACGTTTACCCTTACCCTGCAGCCGTGGCCGATATGAGTGTCTGGCGCAAGAGGAATGGGGAGCTAGCACACTGCCCAGACACAGCATCTGCCATAGAGATTGAGAGAGCAGACCTCAAGGTTCGGAGTATCATATCGGTCTGCATGTCATTGTCTCCCCCCCCCCCCCTCCAGCCTACCCTGTCCACTCACCCTTAGTCTGTTCTGCGTAAGTTTGACATTGACTTTGCGTCTTGCTTTGGCAGGGCACCCAACAGAGACGACAAGGGCATCCTCAAGCCTCTGTACTCCAGGTGGGCACCCTAAGTCCCCTCTCTCCCCCCCCCCCCCCCCCCCCCCCCCCCCCCCCCCCCCCCCCCCCC
>BDIP01000134.1:0-15755 GCA_003568945.1 Kipferlia bialata
GATGGATGAAAGTATGAAGCGTTTCGACCGTTTGATCTCGCGAGCCCTATATATTCTACCATGGATAATTATATCCATGGTATATATCCAGGTCCTGGACCAGGATGTATCATATATCACATCATGTAATTCTGAATTACAGTAATTCATATGTGATCAAGAGTGTCATGGAGTCCATGACTCATGGACTACACATACTGTAGCAGAGTTTCATGGTTGAAGATCAACAAACTCTCTATTAATCATCTTTGCTCCCGCACGTAGACCTACTCGTCGCAGTGGGATTCTCTCTCCGAAGGAGTCTCCAAACTTTGGACCAAAGTCAATATTTGCGACGGTAATCAAACGTCTGACAGTTATCATTGTCGTGACACACTACCATTTTTATCCAACATCAAATGGTCCAGAGTATATCAATCACTTCTTCTTCCCATGTCCCTTGAAGTTGAACTTGAGCTTGCCCTTCTTTGACCCCTTGCCCTTCTTCACAGTCTTCTTCACAGTCTTTGGCTTCACAGCAGTCTCTGCCTCTTGGGTGTCGATGCCGGGTATCTTCTCCACCCACGTCTCCCTGTCGACCTCTGCCAGCCTAGCCACCTCTCTGTCATTGTACAGAGTCCACATGAGCACGGCCTGCTGCTGACTCGTCTCCATATCAGGCCATAGACGCACCATCATCCTGTGGTTAGGGACAGCTCTGCACCATTGTAACACATTCAGTAGACGTGGAATCAATTGCCGTATACACTCACTTTCCCAGCATCCGTCCCGAGTGTGTGGCCGGTATGTACTCCGACCCCACCATATCCTGGCTGATGTCGGCCAGGTTGCCTGAGTCCTTAGCCCCCACCTGTGCCCCCATAGCAAATGCCTCCATCCTCTTCTGTGCTATGAACAGGGTGCTCAGCCTGGCAGGCCGGGACATCAGCACGATGGGCTGGATCCACTGTCTGAGCTCTGGCACGATACTGGCATTCACCTTCTTCTTGGGGAGGAGGGTGCCCACCCTGAACCCCTTCATTAGATGGGGCACACAGGATGCCGCATCCTGCTGCAGACGGAAGAGGGAGTGGCCTATGTTGGTGGCCTCAAACACACGGGTGGTCCTGTTGGCACTGCTGCCCCCAAGGGCATGCACCATAGCACGCACACACCTGCTCACCTTCTCCATCTCAGCTCTCTTTGGGGGTATGGGGGGACAGAAGGCCACGGCACGCACTGCAGCCATTCCACCCAGCACCGAGAACGTCTTATCCTCTGCCACGATCAGTCCCTCACTGCAACCCCCATAGGCTATGGTGAATATGGAGGGACCGGAGTACGTGCGTCTCGAGACTGAGCCGTTGAGGCCCCCCAGCTCATCCTCTGCCTCCAGGAAGTGCCTCAGCTTGGATGCCACAGGTAGGGTCTTGAGTGCCCACTCTGTCTGTGCCCTCCTAACCCTGATTTCTAAGGCAGACATGCTCCTATCTACCCTGTCCAGTATGCCAGGCACGTGGTACAGGAGGTGGGCCTGGAGGTCACCAGTCAATGCCTTCATCAGCAGGATGTTGGTGCCCTCTCTCGACTTCTGAACACTCTCAGGGGTCTGTATTCTGTCGGGGTCCACCATGTCATGGGCCCCATGGAGAGTGCCGCTGTCAGTCTCCCTCACACCTAGAGCGTTGGGGACAGACAGGGCCTGTGGGGCTATGGGGGTGGGGGCTAGTTCCACTGTGAACCAGTTGTGTCTGGTATCCACCCTAGTCACTGTCTGCACTGCCTGCAGCATAGACATCTCCAGCACATGCCCATGGGCGGTGGTGAGGGAGAGAGAGCGGGATGGGGCTGGGTCAACCAGAGTGACGCTCCTCACATTGACCTCAGGGTGCAGCACCACTGTCTGTTTGTGACCCGATGCCCAGGACACCTCCTTGACCACTCTCGCTGAAGACACACACCTACTAGGCAGGTCGTACGTGGGTATGGTGAGGGGTGAGATGGATATGGACTGTGGGTCTACTGGGTGCATCTCGTAGACACTGGCAGCCGCAGAGTTGAGGTTGTCAGGGACATCAAACTCTGTACTGGCCTTCAACTTCTTCAGCGCAAGGTCCATCTCTGGAGACACCTGCACATCCATCACCCTCATGTGGAACACACCCACGGAGCAGGGATGGGGGGCACTGCTGCTAGGGAGTATGACACGGAAGGACTTGGGAGCATCAGATGAGAGGCCGAGGTACACCAAGATGTCCTCACCCATACCTGCCCCCTGCTTCTCAACAATACTTCTCTGGATAGCGGGTGTGTCTTCCATCACAGGACACCTCCCGCCCTCGTCCGCACTCTGTCGTGACTGGAGTAGACACGTAGGGGCATCCGTGTAGAAGGGCAGGTCACGGCATGTCACAATGACTGGGGTGACATCTGTCGGCAGAGGGGTCGCCAGCCCATTGGCCCTGAAGGTCAGCAGCAGCTCGTCAATGTGACAGAGGTCTACAGCAGTGGCCCCAGTCTCGTACATGTTTGTTAGGACAGGGAGGCCTAGGGGAAGAGGGACATCGCTGGAGGAGTCGTAGCCAGGGTCGGGGGAGATGCGACCGTCACTCAGGGCGAAGAGCAGTAAGCGAACCAGATATCCACACTGGAAGACAGACACCCGTCTGTCTGCCACATTGACCCCTGACACAGGCACAGCCCTTCTGATGAGACCCGCAAAGACAGCGGCCATCTCACCAGTGCACAGGGAGGGGGCCACTGGGAGGGCCCCACTGCCAGTGACAACCCTCTGGAAGGAGAGCTCTGTGACACACCTGCTCGGGGGCATGACAGTACATCCCATGGGGGAGTTGATGGCGTAGTTCTCTATGGGCCTGGGGGCTCCCTTGGTGCCAGGGGGTATGAGTGTCAGGGGCACACATCCTAGCACAGCGGGCATCATGTGGATGGGCACCCCAGTGAACCTCTCCAGCACCCCCTCAGTCTGCTGCAGAAGGGCAAAGGATCGCAGAGAGACCACACCCGGCTCAATCCCCTTGGCGATGTTGCCGTGTCTGAGTAGGGGCACGGTCTGCATGAGGTAGGGGAGGAGACCCACGTAGTCTGGGATGTTGGAGGCATGGATGTATGCAAAGGTCCGGTGCTCAAGACGCATATGGTCACACACATGGGCCATATCCCCTACACTGATCTCAAGGTGCTGCAGGTATCGTGTAGCTGGAATCTGACCCCTTCCGCAAAGGGCATCACCCCACACACCGACAGAGTGCAGAATGAATGCAGACACTGGGTTGGGAGAGGCCAGAATATCCTCTCTCTTTGGGTCTCCGATGGATATGGGGACAAGACCCTCCACTGGTATGGACTGGAAGTCTCTGCCGGTGAGGGGGTAGGCACCCTTTGGGTAGGCAGGAGGGCAGAGCGTCTCCACCTTGACCTGTTTCCCCCCTCTGCCACGCTTGGTACGTGCTATGGTACAGTGCTCAGTGTAGACATCCAGATCAGCTGGGGTCAGCACAGGGCAAGGAATACATGAACTCATTGAAGACCTCTCCACACCATACCTGCAATCTTTGATATCTCTGGGGAGTCTGTCCCATCAAGACAGTTGACCATCATGGTAAGACATGTTGTCTTGAGGTGTCGGGCGGTAACTACCTATATGTCAGACATCCAATGACTGGCGGTACACAGGCATCACACGACGGGGAATGTATGCTGATATTTGGAGCCTATAATTGTATGACTCCACACCATAGACCTACCTCCGCTACTCCTCCTAGGCGACCTACAGTGGCCTCTGTCCCCTTCTTGATGTCCGCAAGGGACTCTTCTGGTGTGTCCACAGGCAGACCCTGCCAGAATACCATCTCGGCCAGCACTGCCTCCCTATCTGAGTCCCGGTGGAAGGAGAGAAGGCCAGACCTGGGGTGGGTGAGAGAACGTAGGAGGGGGGGAGGTAGAATGAGGGATGGAGACAGAAAATATATTATATAGTAATATATGAATATGGAGAGAGATCCCACCTCCCGTCATTGAACAGGTCCAGCTCCTTCACACTCTGTGGACTAGCCAGCGCCTGCACTAGGGTATCTACCGCCCCCATCATAATGCCTCTGGCCTCGGGTGTTGTCTGCAGCCCGTACCAGGCATCCACCACAGCCTGTAGGTGTGCATCCCTCCCTCCCTCCCCCTCAGGTGGTGTCCTACCTAGCATGTAGAGCAGCAGGGTGTCCCTGGCCATGGCCGAGGGGGATATGTCGTTCAAGGTGATGTGCAGGGGCGGGCAGTCGGGGATGCCCAGTGAGATAGAGAGCTATGGGTAAGACTAGCAGGAGGATTATAGGATCTATGTATACATATATCCTATCCACAATTAAAATTAACCCTCATCCACTCACCAGTGTCTGGAGCAGGTTCCTGGGATCCCCGGCCCCGAGGGACAGGATGGATATGGGGTTGGACCCGACCTTGCCTGTCCTCTCGAAGTGGGGTATGCCGTTCAGGAAGGACACTGCCACGCTGTTGCCAAATGGGTAGTGGTAGGCGTGCTCGTGACACTGGCTGTTACCGGCCAGGCAGTTCTCAAGGGAGAGGGAGTTGTACCAGGAGTGGCCCTCCTCCTCTCGAGGGTACTCACATACAGGGGGGTCCCAGGGCTCCACCTCAGCCTCAGCCTCTAAGGGGCTAGTGGGGACATCAATGGTGGACACAGCACCTGCACCCTCAGGGGGGACAACATCAGGCTCAGGGACTGCCTTCTTAGGAGGGGTCGTCTCTACAACCGGTGCTCTCCTCTGTTGTGGCCTGGGTGTACGGGGACCTCCAAACGACACTGGAGTCGCAGTCGGTAGTTGTGCGTGGAACCCTCCCACCAGAACTAAGTCCATATCTGCCAGTTCCTTCAGGTCATTGTCGTTGTACAGTGACCACACCATGGCACCTGGGTGTCTGGTACCCATATCGGGCCACAGGGTGGGGTAGAAGAGTCCCAGAGCCCTCCCAGGGTGGGTGTCTAGGACGTCATTGCCCTTCAGTTCCTGGAGTGAGACTAATAATTATACTTACAAACCATATTCGTAAGGAGCTAAATACGATATTATGTGGCGTAGTAAATATAGAGATTGAGTATATGGAGAGAGCACCTTGTACAGTGCATAACGCAGCACTCCATGAGGTCCCATCCTGAGGAAGCTGGACATGATGTTGTCGCAGGGGCGGCACGGGCGTGCCATGAGCACTATGGGCCTCATCCACCTCTGCCTGGTTTCTGCTGGTATCTCAGCCTCGTCAAAGGCCTCAACAGGCAGCATGTGCTCCCAGTCGAGGCCCTCCATGATGTGAGGCACAGATGTCGAGGCATCGTGCTGTAGCCTCATCAGACTCTGGGCCGTGCCAGGCAGAGACATCTCAACCATCTGGGGGTGGCGACCGTTGTGTAGCATGCGCATAGTGGCCATCATGACTGTGCTGCCGAAGGCCTGTTTCTGGTCTTCTTCCGTTGGGAGAGGGGGGCACCAAGCAACACCACGGAAGGCCACAGTCTGCCCAACCACCACTATGGGACGCCGCTCGAAGCACATCACCCCCTCTACACTAGTGCCACACATCAGAATGGGCATGTTGCAACCACGCTGTGCGGCTGCAAACATCATCCTACTCAGGGTCTTGTTAGCCTCAAGGGACTGCCGCAGGTTGGACTCCTCTGGTACCTTGCTCATTGCCCACTGTATAGTGTCAGTCCCCACAGGCCCTCTCTTGGTCTTGTCACCCCGGAGGGCCATAGTCCTATCCACTAACTGAGGCACCTCGGCAAAGAGTGTGCGCTGCCACTGGGCTGTGACAGTCTGACCCAGGAACTGCCCCCCTCTATGGGACATTGAACCCTCAGGCAGGTTTGGCTCCTCCTCTATACCAGGGACAGAGAGGGCGGTGGGCTTGGTGTCTGCTAGGGTGTACTCCCCTGGCAGGTGGTCTCTGCTGTCGAGGGTGTTGGGTATGCAGAGTGCTTGTGGGGGGACACAGGTGGGGGCCAGAGTGGCTTGGAGAACGCCGCACTCGGGTGGCCAGACCTGAACCACAGAGGAGACAGGCTGGAGGAGCTGGAGGGATATGTCTTTACCTGTCAATCAGAGAGTAGTTTTCCACAAGAAGAACACATTAATATACCCATTGACCGTACCTGACTCTGTACGTAGAGCTATGCACCGACAGGGTCCGTCTCCAGCCAGAGTGGCAGTCTCGATACTCGTACTCTTAGGGACAGTGATACGTAGACCATGGCCCCTCTCCCATGAGATGTTAGCAACTGAATCAGGCAGGAGGGACTCTGGCACATTGAGCTCCAGAGGCTGAATGGGACTGACAGAGACAGAGGCCGATGGTACTGGGTATGCATGGGAGATGGACAGGGGGCAGTGGTAGTAGTTGGTAGGGAACCCCTTCGGTACACCCAGGGCCTTCATCTTGTCGACCTGGCCAGGCTGCATAGGTACATCCACTGTCACCTGGGGTCAGCGCATACGGTACACTGCCTGTCATACATGGTCAGTAACAGAGTATATCAGATGATTCGTATCATCAAAGTATATATGTACAAACCTTGTGCAATACTCCCACAGAGAGCCTGTTGCGTGCTATGGTTGCATCCACAATGGCACAGTACCCACTCCCAGTGCCACTGACACCCAGGGTCAGCTCCATGTTGGGCCCCACCCCTGTGCCCCTGTTATCCCTGATGGCATACTGGAGGGGTCGCTTGTCGCTAAGGTCGACACCCGGTACTGAGGGAGGGGGTGCCCCTCTGGATACACTCTGGAGGAGGCACATGCCCGCCCCCCACACACACCCATCTGCCACCGATACTGATGTGTCCTCCTTGACTAGGGTGTCACCTGGGCCAGACAGAGATACAGACAGGAGGGCAGGCACGACGTCAGGAAGACCAAGGGGCACTGCCAGGCCGTTGGCCTTGTACACCAGCACCAGCTCCTTGTACGAGTGCCAGTCCTTGGCACACCTCTCAGGCTGCATCAGGTACTGCAGCACAGGGACCCCCAGGGGAAGAGGACTGCCCCTAGTGTACCCAGGGTCAGGGCGGATACGTCCATCACTCAGGGCAAACAGCAGGATACGCACCAGTATCTGAAGGGTCAGAGTGGAGATGGCACGAGAGGCATCATTCGCACCCCCAGGCACAGCCCGCCTCACTAGTCCTGCATACACTGGGGCCATGTCTCCAGTGGACAGGCCAGGGGTGGCACGCATACACCCATCAGTTATGGGTTGCATAGGAGGCACTCTCTGCATGAGGGTGGAGGTGGGGCCCCAGGAGTGCCAGTCGAGGAAGCAGGGGCCTGAGGGGGTGTTTGCTTCCATGATCTCGAGGGGTCTAGGTGCCCCTAGGGTGACACTCGGGGTCAGGGAGAGGGGCACACACCCTAGCATCTGTGGGAAGAGGTGGATGGGCACCCCCGTCCACTTCTGGAGGGCGTCCTCTGTCTTGGTGAGGACCCCATGGGTCTTGACCTGCACACACCCTGGCTCCACACCTCTCTTTGGGTCCCCACGCCTAAGGAGAGGCACAGTGTGGACCAGATAGGGCAGGATGCCCACCCTGTCTACTAAACAGGACCCGTGGATGTATGAGAACCGCCTCCCCTCCAGCCTCATCTCATCACACACCATAGCCATATCCCCCACACTCATCTCCACCCCTAGCAGCCTAGGCAGGGCCCTGCCCCCTCCCTCCCCAGTCACAGCCTGGCTGTAGACAGACACAGTGTGCATGAGCAGGGCAGAGACAGGGTTGGGGGAGGCATGTACTGCGAGTCGGGCAGGGTCCCCCAGGGATAGGGGCACCACACCCTCAGTGGGGAAGGAGGAGAAGCTACGGCTGGATAGGGGGTAGCAGTGGGAGGAGAGGGCGGGGGGGCACAGCACATACGGGCCATCGTGATTGATAGTAGGCCGTATGACACCCTGGTTGCAGAAGGAGCGGAGGTTGGCTGGGGTAAGAGAGGGACAGACACAGTAGAGGGTGGAATATAATATTAAGCAGTATACAGCTGCATGGATGCATGTTTCCAGGGTATATATGTGTATATGGATAATGGACAGACAACCCCTACCCTCAGCTGCCGTAAGCACAGCAGTGTAGTCCCCAGCCCCAGGGAGACACATCAGTGGGAAGGATGCCAGCTCCAGCTGTACACTTATGTAGTCCTGGGGATAAGACAGCTAGACGGCAGGATTACAGAGGCTGTCTCAAGGAGTACTTATACAATGAGTGAGGACACCCACACCTTCTTCTGCTCCTGGCCATCCTTGAGATAGGCCCTCTTCCACCTCTGCCTCATGTCCCTCAGACACTGCCTAGGGGTGTCTACAGGCAGGCCCTGCCAGAATACCATCTCTCCCAGCACCGCCTCCCTATCAGAGTCACGGTGGAAGGAGAGAAGGCCAGACCTGGGGTGGGGGTGAGAACGTCGGGGGTGGGGGGGTAGAATGAGGGATGGCAGATAATATATGTATGAATGAATGAGAGGAGTTAAATGTATATGGAGAGAGAGATCCCACCTCCCATCATTGAACAGGTCCAGCTCCTTCACACTCTGCGGACTAGCCAGGCCCTGCACTAGGGTATCTACCGCCCCCATCATAATGCCTCTGGCCTCGGGAGTTGTCTGCAGCCCGTACCATGCATCCACAACAGCCTGCAGGTGTGCCTCCCTCCCCCCCTCCCCCTCTGGTGGTGTCCTACCTAGCATGTAGAGCAGCAGGGTGTCCCTGGCCATTGCGGAGGGGGATATGTCGTTCAGGGTGATGTGCAGGGGAGGGCACTGGGGCAGACACAACGACATGGACGCCTGGGGGTGAGTGGAATATCCGGGGTATATACTAAACAGGGATGTGCGCAGCGAAAACGGAAGGTGGTGGGGGGGGGGGGGGGGGGGGGGGGGGGGGGGGGGAGAGGGGGGAGGGGGTGGGGGGAGATGACGGGGAGAGAGAAAGAGAGAGAGAGAGAGAGAGAGAATTACACTCACCACAGGGATTCTATGGCTGTGTATCTCACTCCTGAGTCGGCATCAAGGACCAGAGACAGGATAGGGGGTAACAGCTGGAGGTTAGAGTGTGTCTCTGATGGGGCGAGGCTGAGTACCTCCAATCATGTATGTGTGTGAGCTCTAGATAAGAGAGAGAGAGAGGGGGATACTCTGCCGTACCAGAGGACTGGGAAAGACGGACCCAATCCCTGCCAGGGCCATCAGCCCACCCTTCCTGGTGTGCGTGCTCTGTGATGTCGTATGGGAGTAGGTTAGCACCCTGGGATGAGGTCACTGCAAGGAGTGTTGAGGTCAGCGAGCAACATCAGCATCACTCTTGACTTAGCATGCCCATATAGTAGACTAGTATACCACTCACCGAATGAGGTCCTGCACCTTGGTCTCAGGCAGAGGGTCCAGGGCCACTAGACCAGACACAATGTCATTCACAGCCAGGCGCCGCTTCTCGACCTGCTTGTCTGCCAACAGCTTGATGGTGCCGGTGGATAGCTCATACGAGGCCATGGCAGTGGCTGGAAGGAGAGACTCAGAGCTCAGTCGGCATGTAACACGATTGCATCAAAGAATCTAGGGGTGCAAGCAATCAATATGGCTAACCGCTCTTTCTGAGCGCCAGTCCACCATGACCACTGGCACACAGATACGTATTGACATCCTGAGGCGTGAGCGTGCCCTGGCTATAGCGGAGTTGGACAGGTAAGAGAGAGAGATAGAGACAGAGAGAGGCAGAGAGAGGCAGACTCCAGTTGGTTCAGGTATCTTGTGCTATTGTGGTCATTCCTTGTCACTCATTCACCCCCTAGCCATCGTGCCAGATACCCTCTGGCTCTGCAAGATACCATGCCCTTTGAGGAGTTCATGTCCCTGAAGTGGAAGGGTATTGAGCTCATAAATCGGTAAGTCGTGAAGGCTTGTATCTCTCCAACCTCTTGCATTCACTGTATGTGATACATGTGATGACCAGACGCGGGGCTAAATATGTCCCCTCCCGCTCTCCCCTCAACAGTATTTTTGCGTAGAGTCTGTTCTGTCTCTCACCTTCAGGGTAGCAGAAACCAACACACGCCTCAAACAGGCTCTCCGTCCCGAGCGGAAGGCCCTGAGGGGTCTGACCAGGAAGGATACGGTTGCCTTCCAACGTACCGTCCTCGCTGAGGTATATTGTGTTAGTTCCTGATACACTATACACACTTGTGACATCTACTGACAGCTACTGACATCTACTGACATCTACTGACACTTACAGGAGCGGCAGCAGAGCAGGCCGGGTGTCAACACTCTGCACAGGGTGGATGCAGACCGATCCCCTCAGGGTACATGCCTAAACGACCCAGATTAAGGTGTAGGTATGAGACCCAATCTTTGATTGCACCCATTTCTCTCCTCTCCATTTCTTGGTTCTCTACTACCCCCAGGTCCCCGGAAAGCCCACTGCCGGTATCAGTTAGACTTATGATCGTGGACTGGTACTGGTAAGGACAAGAGGGAGGCGGATGTGGTGCAGAGAGGTGGGAAGCCACCCAGGTTGGACCTGAGAGTTAGGTATATATATGCAATATGTAAATACTTTCCTCCCTTCAGTACCCCTTCTAGGGACTTCCTCTCTCTCTCTCTATTTATATAGATCCCCTCACCACAGGTATGGTTTTGGGAACAGACGCAAGGGACTCAGAAGAACCGAGGACGTGGTCGATGTGTCTGCCAAAGGTGTGGATATCGTGTGACATGTTCTAGTCTCTCTCTCTCTCTGGCACTCTCCCCACCTCCACCCCAGGCAATGAGATATTAGGATATATATACGTGTATATGTATAACAATAGACAATGAGAACTGGTTCAGCGACCCTGTCAAGCTCCCCCTCTCTCTCATTCTCTCCCCCTTTATATATATATGTGTGTGTGTATCTAACAGTAGAGCAGGTTCACAGACTCGGCACTGTGATGTGTGCTAGCCCTATGCTCCTGCGTATCAGAGTGTCTTTGCCTGATAGGAGGGATATGACACCGTACTTCAGTCACGGGCTGGGATAATAGTAATCAATATATACAGCCTCTTTACACTGAGAGTAGGGTATTCAACTGTAAATATGATTGTTCTGTCAAGTTTTACTCGGTTGGGACAAGTCGCTTGTCAAGGATCAAATCAATTGCAATCGTTTGATGGACTAATCACTCTCTCTCCGTTGCGACTGTGTTCGTCTTCCTCTGTGGGGTTGCAGCCAAGTGGTTACGGCAACGGAAACATCAGCATCAGGAGCGACAGTGCCTATAGTGCAGAGGGCCCTGCCACTCCTAGTGCGATGGCCCATAACCACCTGACTGCCGAGACAGACGGTCACGGCTCACAGTCGGAACCCACGTCACCAGTGCAGACAGAGGCACATGTGTCCTGGGAAGAGGCCACGCAGCATGCCGAACTGGCCGTGTTTTTGAAGGTAGGCCTTGACCAGGGTGAAGGTCGGATTCAACACTGCTAATGTTGTGGCAGTCTCTCTCCCCTTCTACCCCCCTTCTCTCTGATTGACTGACACAGGGCGTGTCCCCCCTGTTTCTGTTCCTGTGGGTGCTTTGGACATGGGTCATGGTCATTGTGTGGAACCTCACACACGACGAGGACCACCGATATGACTTCCGCTACTATGTGAGTGAAAGCGTGTATTCATAGTGTTGTCTGATCGGTTTGCCACCCTCCCTCCCTCTCTCTCTCTATGTGCTCCACTTCTGGTCTGTGTTGATTTGTTATGGGGTATCAGTGCGTATACCTGCCCAGTGCACCTGCTTCGGTATACACGACCAGTTCATATATATACACGCATCCACTCCACAGTTCATCTTGCTTCTCTCTCTCTCTCTCTCTCTCCCTGTCTCTATAATAAAGGCACACCCCAGCTCATCTTACTTCTCTCTCTCTCTCTCTCTCTCCCCCTCCCTGTCTCTATAATATATGCCCCTGACCCCAGTTCATCAGCCATCTTGGCAACCATGACCTGACCGACTGGTGGCCTCTGATGACTATAGGTATTACTACGTATCCTACTCATATCATCTGTCATCAGTACTAACTGACCAGTGGTGTCTGTGTCAGTACTGTTGTACTTACGGTAGGATACCTCGCCGTGTTCATGTACTGTTCTCTCTCTCACACACACACTCTACTAACGATAGGGTACCTCGCCATGGCCGTGTTCATGTACTTCTATGCAGCGAATGTATCCCAACTCATGAGTGCATGTGGGATGGGGTCCCCCAGCAAGGTGGGCATGTATATTTATGTATATATACACACGCACATACACACATATATATATATATATATATTTACATGCATATATACATGTATGTAGAGTGTTGATATATATATATATATACATTTATATATATGGAGAGGTCCACTGAGCATGATAGAGCATATATTGTGTCAGAATAATAATATGGTATTCCAGTACACCAGCCTCCATATTACTCCCCCCCCTCCCCCACCCTAGCGCAATCAACACATTCAAGTTTAGAATAGTCATGTGATACTGAAATTGGTACTGATCCCTAGCGCAACCAACGCATCCAGGTTACACTGTGTATATTCTTATATATACTGATATATATACTAATATACTACTGATCCCTAGCGCAATCAACGCATCCGGGTGACACTGTGTATATTCTTATATATACTGATATATATACTAATACACTGCTGATCATTAGCGCCATCAACGTATCCAGGTGACACTGGTCAGACTGGCTGGACTGGGGGTGGCCATGGTAGGTCAGTATCCCCCCAACACACACGAGAGTACTCGATTCTTCCTCCCAACACTCTCTACCCGCTTTCTCTCCCTCTCTCCTTCTCTCTCTGCCTTATACTCCAGGCGTGTTCTCAGAGGACTTTGACCCCATCGTGTTCCACACAGGGGGAGTGTTCTTCTTCTTTCTGTTCGAGATTGGTGTACTGGCATACACATGGTTGCCCAAGGTCACATACATACATATATGTACATAAACATGGTTGCTCAAGGTAGTGATTCTCCAGCCTCTCTCTCTCTCTCTCCCTATCTGACCCCAAGGTGATTTCGGCTCTGAAGCAAGAGTACAGGGGTCTATGCAGAGAGTGCTCATTGGCTAGTGAGGATGGTGGCACTAGCAGTGACAGTGCCTTGGGTGATTGTCAGTCCTCACCCAGTGGCACAACCCCTAGCATACCTAGCATACCTAGCATGGGGTGCGAGATGGAGACTCTGGATACTATGGACGTTGGAACCGGGCAGGCCTCCCTCCCTGTCGACCTTGATGGAGTGTACACACCCCTGGAATCACCCTGCAGTGTGTCTCAAGGGGGAAGAGAGGGGGAGAGCGAGAGAGAGAGAGTCCTACGTGTGCTACCAGAGGGTGAAGACGGAGTGTGTATGTACATGATGTCACAGGAGGACAGGGGGCTGAGGATGAAGAGACTCAGACTGGCCATGGGGACAGCCAGGGTGGTGCAGAATGCACAGGTATGTGTAGTGGTAGTGCTGCATGTATTTATATATACACATATCCGTCCGCTCGTACTTTCTATAATGACTAGAATATATATTACACCCAGGGTGGTGCAGAACGCACAGGTATGTATAGATATATATATATATAAACATGATGACTGTACTATTGTGTAGTGTTGTAGTGCAGCACATATCAAGAGTCAACGATGTATTCCATTGCCCTTGGCTCCCCACTGCTGCACGCCCATCTGATATCTATTTATCTATCTATCTATCTATATCTATCCATGTCCATCTGTATAGCCATCTATCGATATCTATCTATATATAACACCAGCTTGCCACCTTCCTGCATATATGTATACCTCTCTGAACCCTATTGTATATAGTAGTAGTCTGTCCATTCATTACCCCAGGTTGCCACCCTGCTGTGGTATCTGCTTGTATATAGTATATATATATATCGATATCTATCTATAACGCCAGGTTGCCACCCTGCTGTGGTATCTGCTTGTGTCAGTCAGTGTGGGACAGGGGGCAGGGTGTGGCCTTTGGCTGCAGTGCAGACAGGCCACAGTCGCATCGGCACCAGTGTGAGTGTAGTAATGGATATCATTCTGTTTCAATATGTCGTGTCTATATACATAGATATATTTACTCATATATATATATATATTCATATATGTGTGCTCCATATATGCACTGATGTCAGGTATGAATGGGCCCTCCTGTTTGAGACCGTCCTCCAGCTGGGGGTCGTGCCCTGGCTCATATACGAGACTGCCAGGCCGGGCATGTCCAAACTGGACATGGACAGAGAGAGAGAGAGAGAGAGTGCCAGTGAGTTGTTGGTAGGGGAGGCCCAGGTCACACAGTCCCTAGAGGTCACGGTCTGAGTCAACAACTGATTATGTTGGACTCATCAATTGATTGGGTTTCCACGAGAGTGAATATTAACTGTTCGAATTCGATGTTTTAGTGCTTGTGTCTGTTCTTCACTCTTTCAGGAGAAGCCCAGCCACATCTACCATTCAAGTAACAGTTGAAGTAGCCTACATAGTTGTCATATCCCAACGACCCCTCCAATAGAGTGATCACCCCAGCGGTATATCCCCACCCTCTCTCTCTATCTCCCCCCCTGACCTTATGATGATCAGTGATGATGGCGACTGGTGCCCTAACTAGTAGATACACATCTATTAATATTGAAACAGGGAAGGCAACAGTCGATTACTGTCTAGACCCTCTAGGCTCAGTGCTTTCTCTTGGCGGCCCTCTCTCCCTCCAGGGTCCCAGCAGCGTCTCTCTTGCCACTGTCTCCCACTCTCTTGGACCTGAGGGTCTCGGCCTGGATATGAGAGAGAGAGAGAGAGAGAGAGAGAGAGAGAGAGAGAGAGAGAGAGAGTAGCACATGATGCATATGGGTGGAAATGAGGAGAAAAAGAGACTGATGTGCTTGGATGATACCTCAGCCAGGAATGCCTCCATATCGAGTCCGTCCTCGTTGCTGGCCTTCTTCTCTCTCCTCATGATGCCGCCCTCGGTGACACTGGAGATGGCCTGGTGTAAGGGTGTAGAGAGAGAGAGAAGTCCAGTATTGGAGATGGCCTGGTATAAGGGGGTGTCTGCTGGGAGAGAGAGATGGGAAATGGCATAGTATATGGGGGATGCCTGTAAGAAGGCGAGTGCAGGGCTATATACTTCTATACACTATATATACACACTACTATACACAACGCACCTGTGTCTCACCCCTCTCGTACACAACTGGTCCATCCACCCTGCCCATGTTGACACCCTTGTTGGGGCCCTGAGAATAAGGGGGCAGAGAGAGAGAGAGAGAGAGAGAGAGAGAGAGAGAGAGTATCCATATAGCTCGTCCTTGGAGGTACCAAAATTGATCAGCAACAATTGATCTGTACAACATAACGCAACATACACGCATATGTACACTAGTCTCCTCACCTCCTCGTCCCTCTCTCTCTCCCTGTCCTTGGAGGCATCCCCCACCCCGGAGTGCATCTCCATGGCACCGGCACTGACATGAGGGGGTAGAGAGAGAGAGAGAGAGAGAACAAAACAAAAGCAGAGAGGAAGGGAGAGGACAACAAAGGCAGCACTGAGAGAGAGAGATCCATTAACGTATCGATCTCTTTACCCACCTTGGCCTGTAGAGGTCCCTGGTCCTCTTTCTCCCCCCCCCCCCCCCCCCCCCCCCCCCCTCCCCT
>BDIP01000134.1:16479-29598 GCA_003568945.1 Kipferlia bialata
TTGGGTATTTTGAAGTGTCTTTTCCCCCCCCCCCCCCCCCCCATTACTAACTCACTCAGTAGTTTCTACTGAATCCGACCCTTTCTGTCTTTTGCAGTTGACGTTGTCTATCAGCGGCCTAGAGTGTGTATGGGAGCCCCAGAGGATGAGGGTACAGTGGATGTGACCTGGCGCACCATCCACACCGCATCTCTACCAGCCATGCTTCAGAACCTCATTGATCCGGTATGTGATTTAGTAGTATATATATATATATGTCAGTCTGTTGTATCTAGCCCGGGAGGGGTGCTGGGGTAGTGTTTCAATGTCTCGTATCACATAGTGATAGGTACCATATCTCTCTCTCCCCTCACCCCCAGCTTGGCAGTAGTGTGGTCACCGCCCTTGTCGGCCACTTCTCCATCCCCGATGAGACTGCATCTGACACCCTGGCTGCCTATGCCATTGCCTCCTCCACGGCCCAGTCCCTGGTGTGGGTGTTCAACTTCCTGGTCAACGGGGTGGCCAGCAGGGTCAGCAAGGCAGTCAAGGCAGTCAAGGCAGTCAAGGCAAACAGGGCGGGGGAGCTGGCCTCCAGGCTGCGGTACTCCTATGCTGCAGCTGGCATTGGCGGTGTGTGCGGAGCTGTGCTGATGGCACTCCTCTTCCCCCTGGTGTGCAGGATGGCCTCTCTCTCTGACCCTGTGGCAGCCCTGGCCCGGCCCTACTTCTACACCCTAGTTGCATGTCTGCCACTCGTCCTGTGGCACAAGGCTAACACAGGTATATTATACTATACTATACTATACTATACTACACTATTACTAGTTGAGTTGTATACGTCACATTGAGACTGCACTCTCCCCTCCATTCAACTATTCTCCCCTCCCTCCAGGCATTCTATATGGCGTCGGCAGCCCCACTGTGTGTCTAGTCACACAGTGTGTGTACACGGGGCTGTATGTGGGCTGGGCCTGGGTGTGCATGCAGAGCCACCTCTCTCTGACCCACCTTGCCCTGGGGTACGGGGGTGCCTATCTCGCGGCTGGGTGTGTGGCCACCGTGCACATCCTCTTCAGACACCCCCTGGGTCCCGTGTTCAGAGGAGTCTCCCCTCCATCAGACACCACTGAGGCCTTGCCCCTACTCTCTGAGGGAGAGGGAGAGGCTGAGGCAGAGGCAGGGCCTGAGGCTGACTCCGAGTCAGAGACCGACCCCTCAGCCGATGCCCCCTTCTCTGTGCTGTCATTTGTCAGAGATAGCAGGGACCTGCTCATCAGATCAACTATGCTGCAGACCGTGTTCTTTGTCAGCTCTCTCCTGGCCGGGTACCTCGGCACAGACGCACTCGCAGCATACCAGGTGGGGGCTCAGTACATGTTTAAGTATTACCACCCTTGAGAAGGATAGTATATATATAGTCCCCCCCCCCTCCCTCCCTGACGCAGGTGACGCTGTCCCTGTGGGTGCTTGTGTCCAACCTGTGTGACGGGTATGCCAACACTGCCATGGTGGTGGGTGCCACTGTCCCTGCCTCCCACCCCTCCGTCATGTCCACCCTCATGACACGGTGTGTGGCCATGGGGGTCGCCATATCAGGTGGGGGCGGGACTCTTCTCACTGCACATCTCTATATAGCTTAATATCTGTATCGCTCACCCTCCAGCCCTGTGCTCCGTATCCCTGGCCGCCTCTGAGTCCTGGCTAGTCTCTCTCTTCACCGCTGACCCTGGCGTGGCTGCCCAGCTCCAGGGTGTGTGGCCCGTCCTGTGTTGGAGCCAGCCCATCAACAGCCTCATATACATATTCGACGGGTTCCTCTATGCCACCCAGGACTTTGCGTTCATCAGAAACGCCCTCTCCCTCGGTGTCCTGTGTGTCTTTGCCCCCCTGGTGGCAGTGTTCTTCATGCTCGACAGCCCCTCTCTCTCCTATGTGTTTGGCACCAAGGTGTGCGTCAATGTGTGGCGGTTCAGCACTGCCCTATACAGGTGTGTGGGCATTCCCAGAAAGGCTAGGAGGGCGGAGGAGGCACGGAAGGCGGCACTGGTGTGAGAGCGTCCCTATCATTCACTCCGTACCTGTACCTGTGAGTCACAGGCTGTGACACACACATACGTCAGTCACACTGCTTGTATTGCATGAGCTCTCTTGTTTTGCCGGAGCACAGTGCAGTCTGTTTACGCTGCAGGGATGAATTTGACGGCATGTGCATGGGAGATTCAGTTGTGTCTGACGTGCACTTCAGTGCTTGATACTCATCACTCGATCGTCTGACAGAGAATTGTTTGCCAGTAGCTTTTCAGTATTACTCACACATTATTATCGTCGACTATTTCTATTATTACTGATGTCTTCCACGTTGTGGGAACACAATCCCATCAGAACATAGACAGTGTATAATTGAGTGACACATCTATTTTTGGATTGAGAGTGTATTATGAACCCCTTGTTCTCTGTCTCAAACACACTGACAGACGCTGGAAGATATCTCTCTTCAGAGCCCATCTATATCTCAGACAGCCCTCTTCTCCCACATCGGAGGGAGGGTAGGCGAGTCGAGTGGCAGCTAGGATAGGAGCCTGGGCGTGCCATGACCCATTCCCATCCATCCAGCCGAAGTGCCAGCGGACACTCTCTGAAGCCCCTGCTCCCCTACACATGCTTCTCCTGTAGCAGCCCATGTATGCTGGTGACACTGGGCGTCATCGGGTTCCTGTGCTCGGTATATGTAGCAGGTGAGGGGGGGGATGAGGTATAGTGTTGTATTGATTGTGTTGTATACAGGGGTATCTGCCTCCCATGTCAATCTCACCCCAGCCATGTCCTCCCATGCACCCTCCACAGGGGTCTCACCCGTACCCCTCAGTTCCTCGATGGACAGTGTGGCCTGGGTGCTGCACGTGGCCGCCCCTGAGGTAGGGTTCTAGTACCACACACCAGCCAAATGTATATCGGTGTGAAGTGTATGGATATTGTCAATTGACCCTGATTCCTATAGTAGTGGTATAGGGGCATCGCTACTGTTCACCAGCTTTACGCATGCTACTGCAGCTCCCCCTCTACCCTCTACCCTCTACCCTCTACCCCCCCCCCCCCCCCCCCCCCCCCCCCGGGGGGGGGGGGGGCGCCCCCCCCCCCCCCCCCCCCCCCCCCCCCCCGGCCAACATCCACACCCTATCCCAGAATCCCTACTTCAGTATCACCACTTGCCTCCTTTGTGATTGTCTTGAATACGCAACATGTTTCCCCTCACCCTATCAGTTGACTTATATGTATCCTACCTGTCTCATAAATACACTATTCCGAATATGTATCTCACCCTAAGCCATTTAACCCTTTTCTCATTGTCAGTCAGTATCAGCCATTTCGTTCCACCATCGACACTTCTATCACCATATACCCTTGTATTCATCTCACCCTAGACGCGTACCCATATGGGTGGCAATGAGGAGCAGTGGCTGCTCCAAGACATAGGAAGAGATCTAGAGTATGAAGCGATAGAGGGAGCGGATGAGGAGGGAGAGAATGACGACACCCCCAAGACAGAGAGAGTATGTACCCGGGGCATCGTCCTCCTGGTCAGCATCACTGTCCTGGTCTCCTTTCTCCTGTATGTGCTGTCCCACCAGCCGCCAGACCTATCCAAACCCGGGATGCAGCTGGTGTTCACTATCAAAGACAGCGGGGACGCACTCACAATCCCGGCCATCAATGCAGGCCGTTTCAATGCCGTGATTGACTGGGGTGACGGGACAGACCCGGGTAGTATCCGCAACTACCAGTCGAACAACCTGTACCATCATTATGCAGAGCCAGGGGACTACACGGTGGGTAGCAGTGTCGGTAGTATACACTATACTGATGCTGATGCTGATACTGATACTCCCCTCTTCACCTTCAATGTATATGAAGCTGCAAATTCTTATACTACCGTCCGTAGCATGTGTCATGCTGATACTTCCCTTAATTGTATATATATACATACATATATATATTAGTGACCCATCATGCACATAACACACACGTCTCCACTACTCACCCTTTCTCTTACAGTGAATTTCATAACGTTCTATATAGTATATGTACTCTATTTCAATACAAGTAGAAGTATCGTACTCAACTTACCCGTCCGCCGCCTACAGAGCTTGATACCGCCCCTCTCCACCACCTTGCATTTGTATCTCTTGCATCTATGTACTATCTCTTCCTCACCACAGGTCAGCATCGACGGGACCTTCCCAGGGCTGTCGTTTAAAGACTGGTACAGTAAGGCACTCATTAGGATTATCAGATTGGGAGACACGGGTTTAACCACTCTAAGTTGGGTATGGACACATGGACGTGTGATATCTGTTTCGCAATATCAATTATGTACTGCTGTTTCTTTTCTTTCTATTTCTATTCCTGGTGTGATCAATATTTCTATTCTCCGTGACGGAATCTGTTCACTTGCACTCCTATGTTGATAGCCTTTCCCTTCTCAATCTACCAAGAAAGACACGCATTCAGTATTTGTATCTTCATTGATTCTTTCTTCTCTAATCTTTCCTCACCATAGGCCTTTGCTGGGTGTACGTGCCTCACAGAAGTGGGCGGGACAGCCAACCTGTCTGGGGTGACTGACATGAGCCACATGTTCAGCGGTTGCTCTGGCCTCACCACCGTGGACGTCTCAGCCTGGGACACCTCAGGTGAGGCACTGCGTACAGCCTATGTATAGTACTCTCACAGTATGACAGGCACTCTATATGCTAATAATGACTATGGGGGTTTCTCTCGATGTTGTACTCAATATTTTTTACAAGAGAGTGTACGGTCTGCTGTACTATGTATATCACGGTGAATTTCCACACCCACACCTGTTTATTCATATATATATGAAATGTAATGTATACGTAACGTCAGGTGTTACAGACATGAGTCGTCTCTTCTATGGGTGCAAAGGTCTTGTCTCCCTAGACCTCTCCACCTGGGACACGTCCAGTGTATACACGATGAGTGCTATGTTCCAGAGCTGTGCGTCCATTAAGGACTTGAAGGTATCCGTCTCTTCAAGTATCTCTCTCGGCCCGGTTCTCAGTTAAGTCTCTGAGAGACTCTCTCCCCTATTCTGACTGCAAGGTCTCCTCTTTCGACACGTCGAGCGTGACAGACCTTAGCGACATGTTCAATGGACTCGCTAGGATCAAGACACTGGACCTATCACGGTGGGATACCTCAGCGGTGACAAACATGAGCAGTCTCTTCTACGGTTGTGGCACAAGGACTCTGATGATTTCCACGTGGGATACCAGCAGGGTGACAGACATGAGTAAGATGTTCTATTCCATCTTGCTCGACACGCTGGACATCTCTCTTTGGGATACTGGGAATGTGGCGAATATGAACTCGATGTTCGATTCCTGCCCTTTTCTCTTGTCGCTCCCTATAGGCGACTGGGACACATCACAGGTGACACTCTCACTCAACTCTCTCTATCAAAGGAAGAGCCGACACCTACTACTTCTGCTTCTCTCTCTGACTTTCTCCTACCGACAGGTCACATCTATGTCTGGCATGTTTCAAGACGTGAGAGCTCTGACATCCCTGGACATCTATCGCTGGGACACTTCCAGCGTTACAGATATGTCGGGGATGTTCGACAGCTGCTATTCACTCGCAGATTTTGACGTCTCTTCTTGGGACACATCGAGCGTGACGGACCTCAGCTCCATGTTTGCTGTATGCCACAGCCTCACGACGCTTGACCTGTCGTTATGGGACACCTCGAGTGTGGACAACATGCAGAGTGTCTTCGATAACTGTATCAGCCTCTTTACACTGGACGTGGCCACATGGGATACCTCTAAGGTCACTAGCATGGTCAATCTCTTCCACAACTGCGAGAGTCTCACCTCTCCACTGCACGACAGAGTCTGGGATGTGTCTAGTCTAGAGAACTCCCATGACATGTGTACCGGCTGCCCAGAGGGCATGTGTGACAGTCTGTGTCCGTACTAGCTCTGAGTGTCAACTGTAGGCTGATAGTCTAAACCCTATTGTGTGGTGTTTGCACCTCAGGTCGAGGTCTATAGAACATCTGTAATGCCATAGTCAGTCGTTGATGTGTATGTGTGATGTATATTCTGCCATACTTATCCTAATAGTTCTGCATAACGTGGGATGATTCAAAGAAGCAAATTCTGTGGTGTCATTATGATAATGACTCATTATCCCGATTTCTAATGTGCACTTGCCACATAGACAACCCCAAAGACCCACCAAAGTGAGGTAGAGACTATAGGTTATGACCATAGAGACGGCGGGAGAGAAAGAGACGGTTCGTAGAGTATTCGGATAATCTGTACATTCTGCTTGGGTCTTCATGCCATAGTGTCTATGGACCCTGAGGGAATGAGAGAGAAGCAGAGAACGACCCGTGTAGGATCCAAGCCTCGGAGGCAGGGCAGAGAGGCAGGGGTTGTATAGTGAGGGGTCAGAGCTAGGCTAGCCCTGTCGCTGGTAGACAGCAACCTGATAGTGGAGAGGAAATAGTGTGATACTGTGATAGTGTGATACAAGGCCAATAGGACCTTGGGGGCCTACAAGCAACTCCCAGTCATATGTTACTATGCATATGACAAATGAGGGGCTAGCCGCAAAAACAGAGGTCGATGAAAAGATTCGCCTTCTCCCTTATCTCCACACCAACTGCATGGGAGGAGATCGAGAGACAGAGTGCTACAATGCGATTGAGTATGTTCTATGTTCATTGAGTGGTAGTTGGGACAGGGGATATGCGTCCCCAAGTGGTCTGACATATGAGGAGAGGATGAGGAGAGAGAATTCGATGTCAGCAGAGATGAAGGCAGAGAGAAGGAGAGAGCAGGAGACGAGAGAGAGGGAGATTGAAGAGAGAAAGAGATACATCGGTGACATCACACTCTGTGTGTCTAGGATACTGCAGATATGCCAGGAGTATGTGGGGGAGAGAGAGAGTGAAGGAGACGCAGTCATGGTTGGACCTACACTGATAGCCGCCATCCACCACTGGGTGAGTACCATTGTATGTAGGCCGCTGTATGTTATAGGTTGCCCCCTCCCTTCTCTTCCAACTCTATTGTTAAACAGACTACGAATACACTACACCTAACGCTATATAACTCCACTTAGTGAGCCACCTTCCATCAGCCACCCCTGTCGTCGCTCCTCCCCCTTACAAGCCGGATCTTTGTATTTCCTTCACCCTTACTCTCTCGCCTTCTATCCATATCATCATTCAGGAATATGTGGTCAGCATACCCTCTCTCTCTCTCTCTCTCTCTCTGTGTCTTCTCTCGCTCACTCAGGCCTATTTCTCGAGTGGCAGAATCAACCTCACTGTGTTTCTTAGGGCACTGACCCTCCACACCAGTTTCATTACAGGTTCAAAGACAAATTTACTATGTATAGTGTGGATATCTGCTATGTGTATAGACCTGTACATGTCTCAAGGTGGAAAACGTTTAGCAGAATACTCCGGTGGTGTAGTTCTACAGTAGACCTCCTTCTCTCAGTATCATATCCAGCATTCCACCACATTTGCCGCCACAACTAACATGCTGTCTCCCACGCCACCGTATCTCTCTCTCCCTCCCTCTCTCTCTCCCTCTCTCTCCCTCCCTCCCCCCTCTCTCTCTCCTCTCTTGGAGTGTCTCTCTCTAGCCTCTTCATATCTAGTGCTGTCTTCGTCTCCCTCAATATATCCTCTCAATCTCTCTCTCTCTTTCAGTTCCCCTCCCATGCGCTCTTTGGAACTACATATGAGTATATTCCCCACACAGCTGGCTCGCTCTCTCTCTATGACTCTATTGATGTTTCTATCATACTCTCTCCCCATATCTCCGGTATCCGTCTCTCTCTCTCATAACAGTGACTCCTTCCTCTGTTGACCCAGACTCTCTCACTACCACACTCACGTGGCTAGAGGACCAGAAGACATCCTCATTTGGACAGGTCAGATATGGCTATCTATGTATCAGTGTGAGATATCTCTACTCATCGAGACTCACCCTCAGAGCGGGTGGGTGCGTGCTCCCTTTAACGACACAGAGGGAGAGAGAGAACAGATACAGGCTGCCAGTGACTATGTGGATATGTGTGTGAGGGAGGGAGAGATGCTTCTTAGACAGAGAGAGGGAGAGGCCAGGGTGGAGGCTGGTGACTATCAACACATCCTACATGAGGTGTCGGTCAGGTCTCTGCTACGCGGGTATGTGACACCATGCTCTACATATATACATATCATACATTTATGATATATACATATGATATGTATGATACGCGGTGTCGGTCACGTCTCTGCTGCACTGGTGCGCCCTTCTAGTATATTTAGTATCATATATGCAACCCTGTTGCATATACACCAACACATGATGTACACTAGTCAGTGTTCATTCATTCTATGTAGTACACACTGCCTACTCATAGTTGGAATGACTCTGGTTACATGCGTATCTTCAATAATGATTCTCTGCAGAGCCTGGGTAGCTATTCTGTCGACGGTGGATAGTTGATTGTGTTTGTGGCACAAACTTTGTGCCCTGAATATTGCATTCTTACCCCAGACTCCGCTCCCAGGCTCTTGCAGCAGTATGTTCATATCCTTCCAGAGAGACCAGTGGAGATTTGGGTGGAGAACAACACACTCTGTATGTCAGAAGCCCATCGTTGCTCCTTGCCCTCTACCACCTGAACGAGCCGCTTTGCTGCGTGAGTTGGTACGCTGAATGATGATATTGAATGGTGATACTATACACACCATGTGGTGAATATATGTACAAATATATACTCTATGTGATTATTGCATGTATCCCTCAAGGGGACCCCTTCTGAATAGTCATATATATATATACTCGGATATATATATGTACTGTATTCTCTCTCTAGTTTGTACTAATTGACACATCAGGACCGACATCACCGAGCATCTAGTGGGTCGCATGTGCTGCGCAGACTGGATGGTTGGGGTTGTGCAGAGGGTGGAGGGGAGGGATAAGGCCAGGCCTAGGGGTGCGCCTCTCGATCACGACTCTGCACACAGCCTATGGGTAGAGCTGTCGGACATAGTGTCTGGGGAGTGCACCAGCCTGGCCAGAGACTTGATGAGTACCCGGGATGTACGTAATTGTATGTGTTCACGATGCACGTTTGTAGCAGCATATTAGTCAAATGAGTAGACATGGAAGGGTGTCTCTTATACATATTGATGTGGCTATGTATATTGAACGTATATGTATGTGTTATATGCACTAACCCCCAGGCCATGCTATCCGTCATGAGTGAGCACGACATCCAGGATCCATACACGCTGGTGGGACGCGACTCTGGCCTGTGGTCTAGTGCTGGGTATGAGGCTCTCCAATGTCTCAAGAGAGAACTGTCGCAGTGTCAACCCCACCTGCCAATGGACCCACACATACCAAAGGGAGAGAGAGGAGGAGACAGCTTCCAAGAGGCCATTCAAAGTCAGTGGCTACAGGAGCTGACAGCTGCTGTGGATACAGTCCACGAGGTAAACGTAAACGTACAGTAATCCTTTCTCTTCTTCTTCTTATATCAATTCTGCATATGACTTGAAATATTGAGAGTTTCTGAATATTTGTATAGTATATGGAGTATATACACCAGAAGTCATGGATACACTATATCTCTATACATGGATAAATGAGATAGCGTAATAGTGCATTGAGTTCATGGACATCTCACACCAGACGCAGGTTGGATTATGGCGCCTCAGTCGCAACGGAGCAGCTTGGAGGGGTGAGACGCATCGAAGCAGCTTCCTATTCCCACCAGGACCACCTCGACCCACTCAGCCCTCTCAATACACCCAGCGATCAGACGAACTGGGTCTTAGCCTCTGTGTCCATCGTTCTCTGCCAAGACTGGTACAGACACAAGCACTGCACTCCGAGATGTTAGCCCCACTCTCCAGGCCCTGTAATACCGGAACCGCTGACTATTGTGCAGTCTCTAATTCTCAGTTCCTGTTGGTTGGGTATCCTGCTGCCCCAACCTGCAAGATGAGGTCAGTACTAGGATGTGAGGAGAGACATTGTGGGTATATTGCAGCTCAGGGGACTATCGTGACCAGGGCCTTGTGTCACTGTGCTGGGATAGTCTATGCATTCACATACTCGCGAACATTAACAGACGAGAGTGACTCAGGTGAAGAGTACCCAGATAGTGAGGGAGAGGAAGCGTATGAGTACCATATGGAGGTGCACTATCTGAACCTCGCTAAGGAAGAAGACAGAGTGGCGAGCAGCGGACGGACGGTTGGGTGCGTGTGGGAGTCACTCTCGGTACCTAAGCTGCTCAAGCAGACGAGAGGGGTTGTGTGGGCTAGGGGTACGGGAGATGGAGACATGGAGTGTGTGGTTGACTGTACCGCAGGGGAGGACACTGACTGTGAGCCAGAGTATAGAATGGTGAGGCTTGTTCCAACAGTTTCCAGAAATCCTTCTCTGCTGCGCAACAGAGGGCCCCTGCCTGAAGTGGAGGACATCACTCTCTCAGTCTCTGCGCTGCCCATTGATCAGTGGTGTCCACCCATTGGCTCTGCGTCTGTCCGTCTGGCAGACCAGAGTGACTACACGGTATGGCTTAGAGATGGTATGTTGGTGGGTAGAGACATGGTCTCTGGGGACATCAAGGCGCTTGGTAGGGTGAGGGGCCCACTGGACACCTGCATTCTAGCTGATGTACACAATGACCCTGACAGAGCACTGCCGCACACAGTGGATATATATCATGCAAGGTACCGTGTAATACAACCACACTGTGATTTACACTCGCACTCTCTAGATGAGTATATAGATATTACGAAGAGACTGCGACTCTCACACCCCAGGGTATGTGCATTACCAGACGGCCGGCTGCTCTGCCACGACAAGGTGCTAGGTGGCATATACTTGGTGGACACCAGCGTGTAGAGAGCCAGCAACACTTGAACAGTTTTGTTAGAGTTATACTATTGAATAGATGTATATACGTGTATATACTTGGTGGACACCAGCTTGTAGAGAGCCAACCTAATCCAGACTGCAGTACTGTCGTTCAACTTGTCTACACTTTCTGGAAGTGTCACTTTCTTGACGTTTGCGAGAGGTTGAATCTGTTTGAGATAGTAAAACTCTATACATATCTGATCTACTACACATGCCGCTCTGCAACAGAGAGTCTCTGCTTGATGTTTACAAACTCAATAGTGTTCGGTGGATATTCAATCGATTATCGTTACCAACGATATTTATGAAGCAAGGAAGGGGCAAGATAAGACACACACTACGACGCTCTGAAATGTCACATTGTATACATAAGAAATTGCGGATACAGATAGATAACGAGTTCTATTTGAAGCCTTCTGCACTCTAGAATGTGATGACTCATCACTGATGAGTGAAACTATCCAAGCCCTATTGAGGGTACATACACGAAGGGTCAATGTAGCAGAGGACTGTTGACTCATCCCTTGCCTTGCAGCATAGAGCCATGGAGGGGGAAAAGAAGACCCAGGACACTATAGAAGCAAAGTTTCCTGAGTCACGCTCTATGAACCCCCACTCTTCCCACTGCTCAGCGATTGTGTCGAAGGCCACGAGATCCAAAGGCGGATTGAGACCCCAGGACCCCCTTCTAACTGCCAACACATACCTTTGGGTGGAACCACAGAGGGAACAGAAGTTCAGCCTCTCTCCTACACGCTTCCACCCAGCACTAAGTGTGTATCTCCCCAAGCCCGACCACATCATTGCGTATGCTACCCTATCGCAGAAGAAGACCCTGTAGTCATATAGTCTGCCTTCTAGCGACCCTTTGTCCACCCAACCCTTGGCCTGCTCATCGGGAGAATATGCAAAGGTCTGAATAGCGTGCTGATGAGTGCAAACATCTCTGAAGTACTGCACAACCACAACATGACCATCCATGGAGAAGACGGCCAGGAGGTCAGTTGTGTCTGTTGGTAGAGGTGGTACATCGACAGATTCATATGTGTCCAGCGAGAGCCCCTGTACACCGGAGTTGGTTATGTAGTAGAGAACTCCATCCAGCACACAGTGGATACTTGTACCCACCCTCCCAGAGGGGTCAACAACAGCATGCTCTTCATTGATCACACACTCCTCCGAAGGGACTGGGTCCATTAGTGTGTGGATGGACACGGTGTTACCTCTGATTCTTATGATCTGGTTGGCATCGGGACCGGGAACACCTACAGTGTCTCTGTCTAGACCTCTCTCTGTAGGCAGATGTACTGTGTGTAACATATCTTGTGTGTCTGTCATGACGTTGTGTGTTCCTAGTAAGAACGCCAAGGGCACAGGTCTAATGTATACTGGTAACGAGTTGTGCAAACCTCTAGCTGCAACTCTACTGTTTACATGAGTCCAAAGATTATCAAGTTTCATATTCATATTACAGCTAAACTTTCATTGCGTTTCCTTTTCGCAACTGACTGTACACACACTGTAGTAGTGAGTGAGTGAAAAGAGATCCACAACCACAAACCACCTCTTACTACATCATTTGTCTCTTGATAACCCCATCTATGAGGGTGACCCCTGGCATAGTAGACAACATAAAGCTGCCAAGGGACGCGGGCCAGGGCGGCACCATGTGTGGGGTGCCTGGACCCGATGCCAACCAGGTGCTGTCTGTATCAGGGAACCAGGGACTGACACTGCTGTCTTTTCTTGAGGCAGACTCTCCTGAAGTGACTCTCGATATCCAGATGACGAGTGTACCAGGGCGTGACACACCGGGAGCTTCACTCTATGTATGCTGTGCACTTAACGGTGTACTGTACTACATCGACATAGGAAGCCCCTCCGGAACTGTACACGCACTAGCCCTCGACACACACGAGTCAGTAGAGGTACCAACTGTTTGGTATCCAACCTGGCCGGCTGCTGTCGTAACAATGTTTGCCCTTGATGGACATGTTGTATTACTGCACAATGGAAACACTCCTAGGCATACCCACGTCTCCGTCTACTCGCCTGATCAAGTAGAAGATGGTTGGGTGAGTAGAGGCTACTACAATGATGACATAACGTCTTCTAAAACCACCGTGTGTAACGGTCGAGCATATGTTCTCGCGAGACACCACGTTGT
>BDIP01000135.1:0-22098 GCA_003568945.1 Kipferlia bialata
AGAGGTGGGTCACTATCATGGATGTTTCATATATCATATACTACATAGAGGTGGGGACTGCCATGGGTATTGGTGTGCTGGTACCATTGTATCTGTGGTTGTATGTGACCCCTTCTTCATACTGACATACCAGGCCCTGGCCCAGTGGCTCGATGCCGTCCCCTTCAAGACAGGGGTCAGGGCCCTCCCCCTCGATGTGTATGGGGTGTTCCCGAGAGAGCACCTCCTGAGGATGCAGCAGGGACAGGGCGGGGCACGGCCTACCCACCCCGAGAGAGGCATCCTTAAGCACACACCACAGTGCCTGCTGGAAGGTGGGGGCCCTGTCAGTGTCAATTGTGTGTGGTACCCTAGCGCATGTGTATTGCACTGACCCCAGGTGACTCCACCCCCCAGACAGTTGTGGCAGTGGGAGTGAGCCAGATCGGGGGGTCCTTCCCCCTGTCCTGTGACCCCACTGCATATGCCGCAGCCCTGCCCTCCAGACCTGTCACCCCCTTCCCATTGCTAAAGTATGTAGCTGCATAGTGTAGTGAGTATGAAGTGTGTAGTGTCTGACCCCCCAGGATTGTCCTGCAGAGGGAGAAGGCCTGTGGCAGGGCCATCGAGGCCACCAAGTTCCCCTCTCCCTTCATGCTGGCCCAGGTGGCCACCCTAGCTGATATGTGCTCGGGGACAGTGCTGGTATTCTGCAACAGGTGGGTAGTAGAGGTAGAGTGTTATGCTAGATGAACCAGTGTGGAGTTCTTCTGACCCCTAGGCGTGTCGACTGTGAGATCTACGCTGCATTCATAGCAGCATGGCGCAGTGCCTGTTATAGGGGCAGACCTCAGGCAGAGAGAGCGGCACTGGCCCATCCCTGTCTACCCTATCTCACGGTGAGTGGTGGTGTGGTTTGTGTATATCTGCCAACATGTGTCTCACCCCCAGGGACTCCCCACCTACAGTGCCAAACTGGCTGCCTATCTCGAGTGTCGCACTGCCTTTCACCATGCACACCTCACAAAGGTATGGGGGGTGAGAGTTACGTGAGAACTGGATAGATATATATGTGCAGTAACCCCCAGGATGAGCGTGATGTGCTAGAGCGAGGGGTGAGAGGTGAGTGGGACGCCCCGCTAGACCCAGACCTGCCCAGCCCCCCCTCCCTAGTGCTATGTGCCACAAGCACTCTGGCAGTCGGGGTCAACCTGCCAGGTACGAGAGATGCATGTATATACACCTCTGTGGGGTACATATGACGGACTGTTCATTATACCCTTGTCTCACCTCCAGTGGACAGAGTAATCCTTGCTGGTATCAAGCACAGTGGCAACCTGTGCGACCCCACAAAGTGAGTTTCCATGTAGTATCTCAACGCATCAGTGCACCATTCACTCATACTGACACTAACCATGTATACATACATACCTATATACCCCACCCCAGGTTCATGCAGATGGTGGGCAGGGCAGGGCGTGTCATGAAGGGTAGGACCAGGGACCCCGAGGCAGTGCTGCAGAGGGAGAGAGACCTATTTGCTGGGGACATGACCACCCCTACATCCACAGGCAGTCTGGCTCACATGGAAGGTATTGATTGCCCGTATGCACATTGTACTTATAGTATATACTCACTCTCCCCCTGACTGTCAGGTGCCGCTGGGTCTAGGGGTGAGGCCTTCATTGTGTATGCAGATGGGCCTGAGGGGGCAGTGGCTACTATGGGGTCATACACTAGGTATGATATATAGGCTAGTACTTGTCTCCACCCCTCTTCTAACCCTCCAGTAGTATACCTGGTGTCTTCAAGGTGGAGAGACCCATTGACCTCGACGAGAACCCTGACCCCAAGCTGATATCACTGTACAACCAGAGACAGAAGGAACTGGACTCAGAGACAGGACTCAACCTGGTGCGATTGTGTCAAATAGAGAGAGAGTATATGAATGTATCATCTCCTCACTCTGCCTGACCCCAGCACGCTCTACCCCCCAAGAGGGACTACTCCAACATGACAGTGGATATGCCCAGACTCATGTCCTACTACCTTTTCCTGCCACCCGATGCCCATATGGTCAGGAGTGGCCTCCTGGCTGACAACTCCATGCCCTCCACTGTACTCACTGCCGTGTCACACTTCAGATCGGCCACAGCTCACCAGGTCGGGATACTCCCACCCTCCCTCTATTTCTATTAATGTCTCTCTCCCTCTCTTTCTACTAATGTCTCTCTCTCTCTCTCCCTCTCTCATGTGTCAGGTCCTGCAGTTCCTGGGCCGTAGCTATGAGCTGTCCCATGATGGGCATGGGGAGGACATGGCCGCTATCAGGTGCGGATGGTAGTCCAACATATATGTGTATATATCAAATACCATACATTGTGTGTCACGTTCTTAACCCCAGACGCCGTGTGCAACAAGAGCTCAACTTCCTAGTGGAGCGTAAGTACATCAGGAGGCAGTCCTCTGGGCCAGATGGGGATGCCCAACGTGACACCCTGTCCGCCATGGAGGAGGCCGGGTCTGCCCTCCCCACCGACACAGAGGCCCAGCAGAAACTGTACACTCTGACTGAGTTGGGCACTGCGTGTATGGCAGGTGGGTTCACACCTGAGCAGGGGGCCAGGCTATATGCTGAGCTAGCCGCTGCCAGACAGGGCATCAGACTGGACACCCCCCTGCACCTGCTGTTCCTGGTGGCACCCATGCCCGTAACAGACATGATGTCATCAACGGCCAGGGAGAAGGAGGTGGGGGAGGTGTATGTATATATATATATATATGTATGTATGTATGTGCATGGAGTGAATACGTCACCCACCCCAGGTAGCCCTAGCCACTACGGGTGTCCTCAGGGGGGTGGCCCATCTGGGGGACACGGCAGCGGCGGCAGGTACAGTGTATCGATATGTATCTCTTGAGGTTGCTCAGTCAGCCTCTCTTTCTCTAAGCCTACAATACCCTTGCCCCCTACCTACCCCCAGCTGCCAAGGTTGGACAGGGCAAGAGGTCCAGTGTGGCGGCGTCTGCCGAGGCTGACCTAGCCACTATATACACCCTGCTGACCGGGTCCCCCCTTGCCTATTCTAAGGCAGACACACACACCAACCAGCTCAGAGTCAGTATAGAGGCTAGACTCACTAGGGGGTGAGGGAGTGGTGCTCTCTATTCAGTGTGTATATGAGTTCCTAACCTACTCAGCAAGTGGCGTATATAACTCCAGTACCCCCGAGGCCCGCCTAGCATTTAGACTACGCGACGCCTTGGTATTACGCGATCTTATGAACGATGTGGCTATCCTGGACGTTGCTGAGCGGTACCAGATCGAGTGCTCCAGGTGCAACAAGGTGGGCAGTGATACCCTATAATCTCTACCGTTCGTCCTCAGATCTCCCTCCTCCTCCTTATCCCCCATAGTACACCCTACTATCACCTACATCCCCTTACCCCCCAGATCCTCGAGGACACAGGTACCCTCTCCTCCCAGATCATCTCCTTCACAAAGGCACTCAGATGGACCCTGCTGCAGGTACAGATGCATGCACTGATCCACTCACTATCTACATATAGTGACCCCCCCTAGACTTACCCCAGGTTCTGTTTGAGCAGTTCAGACAGCAGGCCCAGTTCGGTGTGTCAGCCGAGCTCACCCCCTTCTGTGCCGCCCTGCCATTGGTCAGACGATACGAGATCATAGCACTCGCCAAGAACGGTGGGTGGTGGCATGTGTTACCGATGGTGCATGTAGTGATGACCTTCCCCTATTCTCTAACCCAAAGGTATCATGGGTGCCCAGAGTCTAGCTGCCGCTAACCCCGCCATGGTGTGCAAGATACTGAGTGCCTGTGTCCCATACACTAAGGTAACCCAGCCCATATATATGCACTTAGTAGTATATGATCACATGAATGCATCTAATGCCCTTAGGAAGACTCCACCGAGAGGGATGCCGCAGACAATGCCAGGGCCCGTGAGATCCAGTCCATGGCCCAGGCCTATCTAGATAGGAGACGGCTGGAGAAGGCCAGCCCATCAGTGCTGTCCAAGTCGATGACTGGCACAGTATCTGCATCAGGCCAGGCCCCATATGTGTCTCCCACAGGTGTACCCCAGAGGCACAGTGTCATTGCCACCCCTGCTGCCTCTAAGCACCGCCCCCCCACCACCGGTGTGTCTGGTGTGTCTGTGTCTGTGTTTGGAGATGATATGGACATGGACGATATAGACTATGGGGAGGACGTGCAGGTCGGGAACAGTGACGAGGAGAGGATGCTACAGGAGTTGGAGAGAGAGAGTGGGCTGGACAGCGGTTATGACTCCAGGTCCCGTACCTCATCATCTGCTGCATCTGGCAGTGTCTCTAGTAAGTACAAGGAGGAGAAGCAGCCCAAGGCCTCACCCAGTGTGGTGTCTGTGTCAGAGTCCCCTGTCAAGGGGGAGGGATACACTGACACAGGTGATGTGGCCATGGTCCCCAAGGAGGAAGGAAAGGAAGAGGGGGAGGGAGAGGGGGAGGGAGAGGGGGAGGAGGATGATCTGACCGAGCCCCTAAGTGCCCTGTCCATATCAATGTCCCTGGCAGTGCAGGCTGGGTATGCAAAGGCCAAGGGAGCAAAGGGTAGACACATTGCACAGGTGCCATCAAGGCCCAAGATAGAGGGAGAGGGAGATGCATACCCAGGTGGACAGTCTGCAGAGGCAGAGAATGAGGCTGCTGGGACTGGGGATGTAGACATGGTTGAGGAGGATGAAGGGTCTGAGTGGGTACCGGATGGGACACAAGGAGAGGGAGAGAGAGAGAGAGAGGACGAGAGGCTGTATACAGACGTGGATGAGGAGGTCCCTCGGAAGAGAGCACCTGCCAAGAGATCCAGGGGTAAGAAGGGGAAGAGACCCAGGGTCAAGAGAGAGACCGATGTACCGCCCACTGTGTCTAGGGTCAAGAGGGAGAGAGAGGGCGCTAGGCCTAGGGATGAGTGGACCGTGCCCGGGGACGGGAGTGAGGGCAGTGACGGTGCCACCTCAGAGTACGTCCCCTCCTCCCCCTCTGCTGATGCACCTGCACCCCCGGCCAAGAGGGCACACGTGCCCAGGCATAGTGGGGGAGAGGCAGAGGCAGAGACAGAGGCCATGAAGGCTAGGCCCAAGGGAAGGGGCAGGGCTGCGTTTGCAGGCATGTCTCCCTCCATCACCTCTATGGGTGGGGTCAAGGGGGGGAAGCCAGCCCCAGCTTCGGTACCCGAGGTGCCAGAGACACCCCATACCGGCACTGTGGGTCCGGGTGAGGTCAAGGAGGAGGAGGAAGAGTCAGAGGACTCCCCCCTCCTGTTGAAACAGGCCCTGAAGAGACGCCCCAAGCGAGAGACGCCATCCCTGGCCAGGTTCAAGAGAGAGACACCCGTTGTCAATGCGGTGGGTGTGTCAGCTGAGGCAGGCGTCCCCCAGTCCCAGTCCCCAGAGACCCAGGAGATAGGGGGTGTGGGTGGTACAGCCGGTGATGGACAGGCCGATGTGATACCCGCCACCCCCAAGATCACCCCAGCACCCGTCATACCAGTGAGACAGAGAGAGAGGCCACCTACCAATGGTACCAAGCGCAGGATCATCGACGACTCTGACTCTGAGAGTGATGGGTTCCTGCAGAGCCTAGGCCTCATGCCTAGTCAGAGGTCCCAGGGGCAGAAGGGGGGGAGAGAGAGAGAGGCTCGGCCCCTCACTCAGACGGGGAGGGGCGGTGCCTCCCTCCGCATGACCCTTGGGTGTGCTGCACTGAGCCCCCGTATACAGCAGAGGCTGGATGAGATAGGGGACGCAGGGCAGAGAGAGGTCACCAGGCAGCAGCTGAGAGAGAGGGAGGACGCCCTTGGTGTAGGGGGGGAGGATGTGATTGAGGAGTCCCCACCTGTTAAGGCCAAGCCCAAACCCAAGGCTGGTGCCTCAGATGTGTCTCCCCAGACCAAGTCTGCCGTGCCCACCAACCTCAGTGGTGTACCCTGTACCCCCCAGCCACCCAGTCAGGGCATAGGCACAGGGGAGGGCCTGAGTCCCCAGCCAGGTGTGACTGTGTTCACCGCCAACCAGACCTTCATGGTCAATGGCCGCATATCCAGGGGAGGGTCTGCCGCAGAGGGACTGCCCCATAGAGACAGAGAGGCAGAGGCAGGGAAGAGACCGGTGGAGAGGGGTGCTGGGGTGCCTGTGGTCACTCAGGCTGGTGCCTCCACTGGGACAGGTGGAGACACACAGGCAGGTACCCGGGTGCCTGAGACACCGAGGGAGACGTCTCAGCTCTCCAGACCTCTTGAGAGGGAGAGAGAGGCCGGCAATGGGCAGGAGCGGCCCCTGCCCACAAGACGTGCCCTACCCCCCACCCCCTTCGATGATGACGAGGATGAGTCACTGTCAGAGGGGTACTCACCCCCCGCCCCTGTCCCAACACATGCACCCACGGAGTGGCCATATGCCATCACAGCACCTGACGTGCCCGCAGAGGAGAGGATCATTACACCCATGTAAGTGACACTGACTGTTTGATAAATATACCCCTACCCCCTCCTCACCCGTAGGCAGCAGACCCACCTGTCCCAGGCCCCCTCCCCCCTGTCCATGAGTGAGCAGTATGTGTCTGTGCTGCATGTGTCTGACAACACCTTAGAGAGCTCTGAGGCATGTGGTCTGATCAGGGGAATCCTGGTGGCAGGGCTCAACTACACCAGGTGCGGCATGACTACGCGGTGTATGTCACGGAGTCGTGGACACTTCAGTCTGGCAGAGATCTCGTGTTCGCTGTACGCATAATCCTCTGTGTTCTCTCCTTACCCCCAGGGACAGTGCGTATGTGACAGACATGCCCTGTATGGGTATCAGCACCAAGCTAGACAGCCTGCAGAGGCTACGCTCTGTGTCGCTGTGTCCCTGTCCCTTCCTAGTGGTCACAGTGTCTGTCAGCCAGGCCAACACAGGGGGTGCGGTTACTACATGTAGACAGTATATAACCACGTTAATAGCAACACCCATACACCTGACCCCTCACCCCCAGGCATGATGCCCTGTCTGCAGAAGATCCTCCCCCCCACCCACTCCTACATGCTGGCAGGCGTCAACCTCCAGCGCAACCTGGTCCACCTCTGGGCCGAGTCCCCCTCCCTCCTGCCCTATGACACACTGTCTGTACTGAGGGTGGGGGCAAAGGGGAGAGAGAGACTCAGGGCCAAGGGCAAGGGGGTGGAGATACCCACGTGGGTCGACCCCAAGGTGTTGGTGTGGATACTATCCACAAACACTAAGGTGAGATGGTGTGTTTTGCTATGTCCCTTCATGTATGCATACCTCACTCTAGATCAAGAGCCAGAGGGACATGTGGGATTTTGTCTTCGACGACTCCCGCAACTACAACCCTCCCCTGCAGACGTACAAGGTACGGGTCGTAGATTGCATATCGCTCACATACATAATGGTATATTTGTGTATATACTGCTGGACCTGTTCTCACCCCTAGGTTGCCAGGAACAAGATCCAGATAGCCCCCTTCGACATATTGGATGTCCCCCTGTCCCGACACATGAGGGAACTGGCCAGATACATCACAAGGGACTTCACACGGAGTGAGGGGGAGGAGCAGCCGTGCCCTATGGAGGTGGGTGGCTGGAGGGTGTTGCAGTAGTAGTTCATTGGGATAGTTACGTGTATCCATACCCCTACGTCTCACCCAGGCCATGCGATCCAGGTCGCTGAGTATCGAGATTGCCTCCAGGATCAGACAGAGACTCCCGGGTGGGGGGTGACTAATACTATTTGTAGTTTACTCTAGGCATCAGTTATATGTGTGTGAACACTACTCTGACCCCAGCTGCCTACACGATGCTGACCAGGATGGAGTCTCTCATCATACCCCTCCTGGCCTACATGAGGTGGATGGGAATCGGGGCTAGGTGCGTCTATTCTGTACCTCTGTCTTTTCGTGCCGATGATATTTCCTTCCCTAACCCCCCAGGGCCAACGAGGTGTGGTACCAGATAGGCCTGCTAGCCAAGTACCAGGTGGGATATCTGCCACTGTATCAACTGCTACTGACCCCCCCCCTCTCCCTCACCCCTAGGACTACACCCATGACTATGTCAAGAAGACGTGGGGCAGGCATGTGCGCATTGCTACCAGGGGCAAGGCCGCCGCCTCCGAGCACCTCCTGCTGACATCCCCTGCCAACTGCGCTGTGCTGCTGTACAATGAGCTGGGCCTACCATCCCCAGACTCCAAGGTGGGTGGGGGGGGATTATGTCACTGTCTGGATATGTATACAAACATAGTGTCGCTGACTCATCCCAGCGAAAGGGTGCGGCCTCTCGGATGAAGAAGAAGACCCACCCCTCGACAGGAAAGGCAGTCCTGGAGCACATTGTACAGGTGTGGTTGACGGTGTATACCATGTATCTCTTGTAGATGATGCCTCTCTCTACCTCACATCAGCTGCATCCTGTGGTCAGGCTGATACTCAACTTCCGGTCTGCCGGTAAGAGGGCAGGGCTACTCAAGGTGAGATAGAATTCAGAGACAATATGTATATCGGGACACACTAGGCCTAGTATACCCTCCTCACCCTCAGGGTTTCAAGGCCCCTCCGTCCCGCCGCCCCACCCCTGGCCAGACAGGCGACTCCTGCTTCAGGATCCATGCAGACTATGACCAGACCTCAGCTGCCACTGGCCGCATCACCATAGAGAACCCACCAATGCAGCAGGTTCGTGATTAGTATATACACCCCTAGTGTATAATGCATCTCATGCATCTACCCCCTTACTGCCAGACCAGCCGCCCCTTTGAGATGAACCTGCCTGGCCCTGTCCTGCTAGCCATGCTGGATGACGGGGTGATACCAGCAGGTGCGGGATAGATATACACACTAGCACTCCTATACACTCCTACCTGTCTCACCCCCCAGACAAGTTGCAGCCCAGGTCTGAGGTGCTGCGTATCCTTGCATATGCGGAGGGGGAGGTGGACAAGGCGGTCAAGGGTGCATCTGTGTACATGCCCAGTCAGAGTACGGTGGATAGACTCAGGAGATGCAGTGAGGCAGAGGAGACAGAGGAGACCAGGGGGTGGCTCAGCCTCACTCTGCTGCACGAGGAGAAGAAGGTGGGAGGAGTATATACAGTAGTTAGTGGTACCTTACCGTAACGTATCAGTGAGTGTTCACTCATACCCACCCACTCACCCCCAGACCACCTACCAGAGCACGATGGGTGAGGAACGGACAGTGACGTGGGACCAGACCTGGCAGCTGACATTGCAGAACAGACACTGTATAGGGCCTGAGAAGGGTGGGTACTAACTATACCGATCTCACCGTCTTACTGGGCTGGTCTAACGATAGGCTACTCGCTTGTGTCCATCGACTTCAAACAGATGGAGATGCGGCTGCTTGCCCACCTCAGCACTGACAAGGCTCTCAAGGAGGCATGTGCCACCAAGGACGTGTTCACGGTACGGGTCTGTGTTATACATGTATTATGCATAGTGTCAGAGTACCCATCCCGTCCTTGATTGATACCCCAGAACATGGCGTCTGACCTGTTCCACATACCTGTGGACAGCGTGACCAAGAACCTCAGGGGCATGGGTGAGTGGGGGTGGCATGGATCCACCAGATATACACATTCGGACTCTCTCTGCAGCCCTGTTTCCGTATCTGTCCCTTCTCACCCCAGCCAAGCAGATGAACTATGCCGTCATGTACGGTATGGGGGCTGTGTCCCTGGCCAAGAAGCTCAGTGTCGCCATGGACAGAGAGGTGAGGGGGGATGCATATTGTTGTCACTTACACATGTCTTAAGGTGTATATACCTGTTCACACTGTCCTCCCACCCCCAGGTGACAGAGAGTGAGGCCCAGGCCCAGATTAATAGGCTGTACAGGTCGTACCCCAAGATGGGTGAGTACCAGACTGCCGTTGAGCAGTTCGGCATGTCCAACGGGTATGTGGTCACTATGAGGGGCAGGAGGAGGGAGGTCGACAGTGGCCACACTGGGGATGCAGCCATGCAGGAGTATGACAGTGCCGCATGCAGGAGGCAGTGCCTCAACAGCGTGGTGCAGGGGAGTGCCGCAGACGTCGCCAAGGAGGGAATGCTCAAGGTAGTCGCTATGCAATGCTCTACTATATACACCCACACTCTGTAGTCTCTCTCTGACCCCAGGTGTTCAAGCGGCTAGTGATGACTGGCGACCCCTCTGCCCCCTTCGACGACAGTGTCAGGATGGTGCTGGGCATGCACGACGAGATACTGCTGGAGATCAGGGATGACAGGGTGAGAGAGGTGGTGCCCGTCATGCAGAGCCTGTGGGAGTCCAGCAGCGGCATATCCGTAGCACTGCCAGGCAACGTCAAGGTCGGCAAGACCTGGGCCACAATCATACCCTACGACGAGTGGGTCCAACAGCAGTGAGGGGGGGGAAGGCCCCGATGTTTCATATCGTGTATTTGTATTGTGTTGGCTGGTTGTATTCATTCATTACTGAACCATCCAGTGTTTCTATACAGTTGCCGTAAATTGACGGTCGTGTTCGTGTTGGTTGCATATGAGAGTAGGGATATGGTCAATTACATACTAAAGCGACTGAGTCTCAAGTTGAGACTCTCAACCCAACGGGTCTGCCCACTCCCTCCACCGCGTAAGATTCTCCTTGGCAGCCTGTGTCCACTCCTCAGTGAGAGTGACTATGGCCTCTGCATGTACGGGCACACATGTCTGTACGTACTCAGCCAGGCACCGGCACTCTCTCTCCAGGGTACCTGTCTCTACCGCCAGGTGCCTCAGATAAGACATGAGAGAGGGATACGCAAACTGTGCCGTTGATATCTCTAATAGCTGGTCCAGCATGCTAGTTGCATTGTCCTCCTTGGCCTGTCCCAGAGACAGTCTGTGACAGGTAGGCCAGTCTGGGATCAGAGGTGGCTCAGCATAGTAGCCGCGTGAATATAACTTACGCGTCTCACCTGCAAACATCCTACTCTTTCCGCCAATGTGTCTCAGTGCTGAGAGCAGGTGTCTCAATGCAATGCCCGAGGGTGTGGATGGTCCTAGCGTAGGGATATGATATATTGTATATTCTATATGGTGAATGGCAGATGGCATATCAAGTTGAATTGACTGAATATCTATATCAATGGATGGTTCTGGCGTTGGGGTGTATATTTAGCTACCCGTAGCGTGTATCTCTTCATCAAGTACCATCCGTACCTGGGTCTGTGTGACTGATGAGGGTGGATCCTACCGCATCTTTCACTGGCATCGACACATGCATTTCGTTCCTAGGCATACCAGCCGATCCCGTAGTCCCAACTATTGTGTCGCGGACAAGGTCACGAAAGCCAGGGTAGTATCCCTTCAGAGGAATGGCCTGAAGGTCAGAACAGTGGCATGAGTCTCAACAGCTGTATATATCCCAGGGATCGGCTATGTACTCCGCTATCATACTCACCTGCTCTAACAATAGGAATATTGAGCACGCATGGAGGTTGAGCACATTGTTGCGGTGTGTGAGGGTCAGAGGGTGGTGCAGCACCTCGAGGGCCGCTGGCGTCACTATTGGTATAGAGTAGACAGTGGAACATATTGGGGTAGCGGGAATAAAGAGAGTATAGACACCCTGCTCGAATACTCCTCTCTGTAATGAAGGACCAGAAGTCAGATGGCACTAGCTTGATGTTACCTTCACTGATCGGGGGTCTGTCTACATAAGTGAACATAGCGGCGACTGTTAGGGCCAGTGAAGCGGAGTCCGAGAACCATCCACCCTGCACTCCCCTCAGGACAGACAGCACCCTACCCAGTGTGTGGAGGGTGGAGGCAGTCTGATGGACATACAGGCTGGGGTGGGGTGATAGAAGGAGAGAGGAAGCTCAAGTACACTGGCTTTTGATATTCTATCACACAATGACTTACTTGTCGTAGCATCCGATCAATGGTTCTGCCGCCATGAGTATCCTAGTCAGCGATGTAACAAGACGGCTCGGAATGAGTGACATGGCCTGCACTATGTATATGACAAAGTGCGTTAGGGGGTATGCGTGCCCATTTGGAGTGAGCATTGATATTCTGTCTATCAAACCCAGGTCCAAGACACAGCTTGAGAAGGATACTGTCAATGCATCCTCCATAATACTGTGTGTGGCACCAAACTGGACCACGGCCTCAGTCGTAGGGATGGTTATGTCTCGACAGTCAAAAGGCATGATGGGTTGGATGAAGCTAGGGTGAGTAATCAGTGACCATTTGACATATATCACGCCAACCTGAGTTGCCAGTCTGTTCCGTTCTCCCTACATCTACCGGGCTGTATGTGAACAGGCACTAGCTCGGCCACAACGGATCGGGTCTGGGTGAGAGAATCTCTCACTGAGAGATCAATCGTAATTGCACATCACATGCTAATTAGTAACAAGAATGTGGAAGTAACCTGATTCTGCAATGATTCAGTCACTGCGATGGTCGCAGTGACACACCCAGCTGGCTCAGCGTAGTTCCTTGTATAGCGACGTCTGAAGAGCTTCTCGCTATAGAACAACCGTGACGATACTAGTGGATCCACAGTGGGCTGTGTTGGTGCATACTTGTCTGACACTACTGGTATGCCAGTTGGTGTCTCTGCAATGCGTAGGGTGTTAACGGAGTCACTGCCTAGTAGCTCAGTCAGAGGCGAGGGGTCACACATTACCCTGGGGTCAGAGGGTAGGGGGACTCACAAGTGCTACACGTGATACTTGATACCCTTATGTACACATCACCTGAGGGACCCACTCACTGTCAGGGGCACTGCACGTGTCTCTCGAAGTAAAGACAGATGGCTACTCCCAAAGCCTGAGGACGGTTGGTCCCTGGGTCAGAGGTCGCTGAGGAATGGGGCGAGACGTGTAGATAGTGTGGTTGCAGTCCCCGAGATGCCTCACCCATATGGAAACTGCGTCTTGAGCCAGGTGACATAGGGGTCTGGACAGGAGTCAATGGGTTGGCCATTGGACACGAGGTACCGAGGCATAGGATAGGGGTCTAGGTGCCACTGGTGGTTAGTGTTGTTAGAGAAGTCATAGTAGAATGGTAAGTTACCGTTGGTAACATCAAGGCGGTTGCAATGTCTGGTATAACTCGAACATTGGTATACTCTCAGATACAGATACTGACATACCTCTGGGTGGTATAGCCTCTCCTGGTACAGGGTGTGTAGCTGTATACTCTGCCTCAGGGCCTAGGGTAAGCTAATGCCACACAGGAAGAAGGGTCTCCACCGAGTGACAAGAGACGTGGTACTGGGGGGTATATGAAATAACACCAGATCTGTGCACTTGCTTAATATATACAGCACTCACCCTGCCATTGTGTCTCAGTCTCAGGGTGTGGTACCTCCCAGTGGAGTCAAGGAGGTTGATGATCCTGCCAGTCAGATCGTAGTTTTAAGAGCCTGGACCTCGGTACACACGGCAAATCTGTGCATGTGTTACAATATGGGAATGGTTCGGATACCAGAATCTTTCGAACGCATACCTCTCCAACGGGGGTGCTGTTCTAGCCGACCTCTTCCCCCAGGGGCTCTTAGCCAGAGGGGGGACTGGGGTAAGTCTCTGACTCAGACATACATCCAGTATCAGTATCACTAAATCAGTACCGATACCATTGCTCTACCACTTCATCTTGTGGGGGTACACGTACTCTGTAGTATGGGTGCCACAAGCTGCTCCAGTCTCATCTGGCTCTCCACCCTCTGGGCCAGAACATCTAATGCACACTGACGCGCAAAGGGTACGTGGATGGAGAGGAAACAGCCAAAGCGTCTGGACAAAGAGTCAGCCTCCGAGATTAGCTGTATACCGCCGGCAGTGCTGTCAAGTGAGCCATATAGAATTGGAAGTATGCACTAGTACTCTTATCAGCCGTACCATATGAACACCCCAGAAGAGGGGTCTGCAACTCCTAGTGTTCCCTTTAGCTTGCATACTGAAGTACATATGCGTTTTAGACCACTACTTTGCTTCCTGGTTGAGTTAGATTCGAGAAACATAATGAGCGCACGTGAGTCATAGCGTAGAAACCTCCTAGAGCTCAGTTCCACGAACCTAGTAACATAGGAGTGACCGAGTTCTCGTCTGACATTGCTCATTGGCAAGATGTTCAGAGGGTTGGGTGGGACTGTCACATAGTCTGAGGCAAAGGACCTGCTGTGATATTGTGAAACATAGAGTTAACGTGTTTGGGAGAGTAGAAACAACGAGTATGTCAGTCTCATTAGGTATCCATGCAGTTACTTCGTGCGTACTCTCTGAGCAGGGCCAGGCTGATGTGTGATGTCGTTGACTGTATGCAGTAGAGCACCACGAGGGAGACGAGCACCCCACACACATGGGTGGAAGGAAGACCCAGCGACGACAGCAGTACCAGTGGGACACAGGCAAGTGCAAGGGTACACATTACTGTAGTCTCGTCCACAAAGGGACAGAGCTGTGAGTCAGCGTAATAGCCACTGTGTCCTCTATCAGAGAGAGCAAGTAGGCAAGAGACTACATCCTTAGTAGGTGTTTACCTGTGTTATCCTCGAGAACTGCATCTTGCACTTCCTGTTATACGACTCTCGGTATGCCCTGACACCCTCCATACACAGGGCTACTGATGTCGGAGCCACCGTCCAATGGACTATCGACCATATGCGTCTGAAGTCTTTACCAACATCCAGAGAGACCAAGAAAGACAGAATCTGTTGTTAAGTATGTAAAATTGTTTGTATACCATTTGAATCTTCTTCGAACCACACGTATGAAGTATTACTAAGAATGAAACCACCTGCACTACGGTTGCCATGTGCCTTATGACTCCACATGCGCGCAACGCATTATCTCTGTGTACTGAGGGATCTGTACCATACACCACTCTCTCGAAGAGGTCCAGAGCGGCCAGGTTGATGATGAGATGACTAGGATGAGACAACCAGTGAGTTGCAGAGGTCAGATGAATACTCACTGACCTGCTCTATACTCACCTTCATTGCGGTGGCGGGTAAAGATATATAGCAGCTATAGCATATTGCGTTTATCCATCCTATATTGCACTCCTATACCCACCTCCACTTCAGTCCGATGGTGTATCCTACAGTGGCAATTAGTGCCAGCAAGGTGTATCTGTGAATGTCTGTCCTGTTAATGAAGACGTAGTTCACATCAGGGAGCGGGCCCTGCTCATCTGCCATCTAGACTATGTTGGGTGGGTGGAGTTACTGACTGGAATGGTGTCTACAGTGCTCTACTCACACACAAAGTGGTGGGTGAGTATCTCGGTACCGCAACCCCCTAGCAACTACCACACAGCAAATAGAACCTCTCCTTTAGCCTCTTGGGCGAAGAGTCTTCGTAACTGGATAGGAGAAGAAGCAACAACGCACAGTCCAACAGTCGTTTCATATGCTAGCTCAGTATGAGGCCATATATGTCCATATGACGCACTCAACAGCCGTATACTGTACAACCCTCAGCGGAGATCTTTAGTCCATAAACAGTACAGGGAATACTGAAACACACTCAGCGTCAACCCTTTACTCGATGTTGTCAAACAGATTGAGGCACAGGTTCAGAAGCATCGGTGTCGCTCTCGCTCTTGTGGCACATCTGTGGAGTGTGGATAGTTCTCTGAGACTGAGAGTGCTGCCACTAGTAGACCCGGGATGGACATGGACATTGGGCTAGTGATGGACCCCGACGACCCCGACCAGGCACCCCCCAGTCCTGTGCCTAGACACACACCCCTGACCAACCCATACGGTGTGCCCCAGGCACCCCCTAGACCCCTGGTGTCACCATTTGGGACCCTGATACCCAGCAACACCACCCAGTGCCCCTGTCCTAACTGCAGTGTGGAGTGCACACCGCAGTCACTGGTGCAGCACTTGCAGGTACACACACACACTTATGCTCAACACATATGTGCTCTTCTCACATGTCCAGGACCCCCAGTTCAGTGTATCCCATGGGACTGGCATACTGAGGATGGCCCAGGAGATCAGGGAGCTGAGACAGGCAGGTAGAGTGAAGTGGACTGAGTGGCAATATACATAGATATTCATGTATCCATAGCTACTCTCTCCCCTCCCCCCCCGTCTCCCACCCCATAGCCACCATTCCCGTCCCCAAGGTCCCTGTCCCCCCCTCTCCCTCCATCACTGATGCGGCAGATGCTGTTGAGGTGTCCTCTGAGACAGAGGCACCCGGTCAGGACCAGGGGAGACCCATCACCACAGGTAGGGACTGTCTCTGTTAGGGATATCTTAGTCCTCTCCCTCCCTCCTTTCTCTCTCTCTGTCACCCCCCCCCCCCCCCCCCCCCCCCCCCCCCCTTTTTCTTTTTTTTTAAAAATTTCCCCCCCCCCCCCCCCCCCCCACCCCCGAGGGCTTTTACATACATGTCACATGTATATTCATAAGTGTATGAACTGTAATCATTTATATACATATATGTATATGTATATTCTCTAATCCATCCAGGTCTTCTGCGTGCCTGTCACTAGCACTGACATCGAGTGTGTCACTCTCACACTCCCTACCACATATGGGGAAGAGGTATGTGTACCCACTCTTCTTCATAATTCCCCCATTACCATGTTCTATCCTCCGGGCATCTCTCTCTCCCCCCCCCCCCGCCCCGATGTCAATTCAGCATATCTCGGGTGGGTAAATAGTGAATACCTAATCGATGTGAGAGTAATATCAGAATTGTTGTGTTTAAATGTGTTCCAGTAGTCTATGTACGCCATATCTGCTGGAATCTCTCCCCCCTGTGTCTAACTAGTATATAGTATTGGTACACTTATACACATATATATATTCTCTACCCAGACCATGGCCGCGGATAGTAGACATAGTAGATGTATAGTACAACGACTTCTACTTTTCCGTATACCTATATATTCTCTGCTAGTATATAGTATATAGTATAGTATTCCGATATATTCTCTACCCCCAGACCATGGCCGCCTCCCCAGCCGCTATCTCCCCCTCCTAATCGCTAAGAAGTGTATTACATAATATTCATTAGTACCTACTCTTATTCTCAGACTATGCAGGCTTCCCCAGCCGCCATCTCCCCCTCCTAATCCCTATGAAGTGTATTACTATCAATTCATAAGTGCCTACTCTAATTCTCAGACTATGCAGGCTTCCCCAGCTGCTATCTCCCCCTCCTTCCTCAGGGGTGATGAGTGTGTCACCCTCACAGTGGGCACACGTCTATACGTGACTAAGAAACGCTCTTTTGGCGGGGGAAGGCTCTTTGCGGCACACGAGATGGACACGGGTGACTGGAAGGTGTGGCATATATGTACAGATGATCAGTTGAACAGTGTACTATAAAGGTCGAGTATGAAGAAGGTGATTCTGTTCATATCTGTGCCCAACTACAGGTAATGACCTGGTATAAGGGAGCGACCGACCCTGATCCATTCATTTGGGCCATTGGCGACTGCATATACTCGCTCGGTCTGGACAAGATCATGGGCCAACCGGGCCAGGCTGTGTTTAAGAAGTATGACACAGGTTCACGTGTGTGGACTGCGCTTGATCTTCCAGAGTATGTGGGTAGGCTTATGGGGACGCTCCAGGGGCCCAGTTCACGTCTGGTGACCGTTGTGAATGACGCTGCATATGTCATGATTACACATGTGGTGGACACTCGCTCTTCTGATCCTGACCTGAGTGAACAGAGTGGCATTAGGTATGGGATTGCAACTTGTAAAGAATGATTTCTCTATGTGTGTTGACCTTGTTTGGGTAAATAGTGGCATCATTTTGACTCAGAAATTATGTAATCACATTTTGTATCAAATTGACGTTGCTGATATCAGGGGCTTCTTCTGCTACTCTCCTGTCAGCGGATGGCTAGACTTGACAGACACTGTTAGACACACACTCCTCCATAGTGTCAAGCCGCGTACCTTTGCACACCATAGTGTCGCGCATGTGAAGCAGATACACAGGGCACTGGTCTGTGGACAGTACATTGTGTATGTGAGACCTACACCTAGGTGAGGATGGTTGATTATGTCGCATACACATCTACACGTATATATATACTATTATATGTACCTACACAAGTACACATGCATATATGTCTGCGAGAGACACTCCTAGGGGAATGTGGACTATATGGGGCACCTCAAGTGTATATATTTACTTACAAGTGTATTTATGTACTCAATTCATTTCTGACACATCAAATATTCCCTGTGTTATCATTAGTCTACTACATACATTGTCTTTCCCACGATGGGTGTCCTGTCTATGACACTGTCAGTTCAGAGTGGACAGTGGCTACCATACCTATACATGTGTATATATGTATATATAGTAATATCAATAGTTGCCTTAACCTCTATCCTTACCCTAGCTTCCCTGTCTATGACACTGTCAGTTCTGAGTGGACAGAGTGGAGTGCGTTGGACATGCATGGCACACAGTTCACACAAGTAGGGATATGTACTATACATTTGGGTACATATATAGTGTATACTGAGGTGGAGTAGTCTGGGTGTATAGGGGTGCCTATTCACTCAGGTTGACAATATAGTGTATACCATACTATATGTAGACATTCATATGGAGGGACTAAAACACAGTAGTGTATACTGCCTGTTATGCTTAAGATTGTTGCACATATTTCGTTCCCATGGGTAAAGAGGGAAACGGATACTCGTTTAGTGTTCACTATGTTCATTCGTTGTCCTATTGGCAATCTAAATCTCACTCTAGGCTGGGGACGGTCGCATTTTCTACGCTCAGACACCCACTAACCAGAGCACGAAGCAGAGCTTCTCTCTGGCTGAGGTTGAGCCCTCCCTGATATACCCACACCCAGACGTGAGATGGGCTCTGAAGCACAAGTTATAGGCGCACTATGTATACTATGGGTACTCTATAGTATGGGTGGGTTATATAGTATACCCACACCCAGACATGAGATGGGCCCTGGAGCACAAGTTATAGACACCAATATACCAAATATCTTTGCCTTTGATATGTGTTATCTGGAGCCTCCAGTCTGCAGCACTATACTTTGCACCAAGGTGTTACTCTTCCCACATCCAAACTATGCATCTATTCTCTATCTCTATGTGACATAATGTCTATGTTCTACATTATTACTGTGTCTAGTCGGCTGGACATGGTTGCCACTGTGATTGGATGGAGAGATTCCACATGATCAGCTATGTGGCCGGCCAAGCCCTGTCCACTCGTTGAGGGACAGAACTAATATGTGTGACAGTATACTGATAGGATATGCATGTTTCTCACCCATGGGTCTCCTACGGCAAATACGTCAGTCCTCTCTCTTACTTAGTACTTCCGTGGAAGCATCAGCGACACCAGAGGCAGAATGCCCCACCTGACTGTCATAAATACTATGAATGGATATATTACATAGACACAAACACAGATGCACGTATTTACAACGCTGTATGAGTATGTGACTATACTACATATGCTTAGATGAGAGTGACATACCTCCTACCGCAGTCCGGGTACACTAGACCCCTGTCTATGTAGCCAAGTCGGTGGGGACACGACCTACAGTTTAGCTACATAATGGTTCACTTCTAACGCACAGTAATGTCTCCATTATGCAAGGTTTCTAATTCATTAGGACTATACCGTATAGTACCTCACAACCAATGCTGGCTGGAATACACCATCGACAAATGGCACAGAAGGTGTCTTGGCCATCTCACCACTGATGGTGTCATAGAGGTAGGTCTCCTGGCCGCAATTTGTGCACATACTAGGGGTTAGAGATGTATGCTTTCTGTGCATCTGTGTAAAATGAGAACCACGGTGTTTATAGTTGTAAGAGAATGCAAGACCTAGATATGGCCAAGAAGCTACAACTTAACCCTATATGTAATGTCCATATGTTTACAATACTGTCCATACTCAATACTGGTATTCAAAATTGTGATCATTACCTAGATATGGCCAAGAACTGCCCAACAAGATGTCGTATATACACTCTATGTGTTTGTGCATAGTATATTGAGTGAGTGAGACAGTGTCTCCATAGTATTGTGTAAGAGGATTCTATACCTCGAGATGGCCAAGAACTGCCCCACAGGCACTGTTGTGAGACTCATCCGAATGGAGTAGGGCACCACTCGTTGTGCTGATACAGTCCAGCCAGTGGTGTCGTCAAAGCACACGACGGAGCCTGAGTCAGACATGGAATATAGTACTACTATATTCCATACTATATTATATGGTAGTCAATACTTCCTGTAACTTACAGGATGCAAGTTATATATCACTGTATACATTTGAGGCAATACTTGGAGTGAGGTAACCTGACTCATCCACCCCATATGCTCTCTCCCTAATCACAGCAAGAGAGAGACAGTACATGCTATCAAGGGCAGGGGTGGGGATGTCCAGGCGGATCCACGGTGTCTGAGCACTCTCAGACTCTCTCCATATAGGCGTCTCTGGATCATACACCCATGTCTGTGGGGCCATGACCACCTCCTCACCCCTTGTATCAGATATCACAACATAGCACATCCCCTTGAGTGTGAAGTAGTATGTCTCTCTCACTGGCTTGTCCTGGATCAGGTTGGGATAGGGCCGTACGGGTGGATACACACTAGTATTAGGGGCTGGCTCTGGATATACAGTGTCCCAGTGGGGTACGTGTCCGAGAGGTGTGTACTCTAGGCTACCCATGTCAAGTGAGGCAAAGTGCTCTTCACCATAGAGGTAGAGAGTGCCATTCACATAGAAGGTACACTTCGGGTTGATTATGGTTGTTCCGGGTGGCGTGTTAGGGGTTAGGTGTACTACGGGTCCCAGGGTGTTGTGTGTGACTGAGCCATCCTCTAACAGTCTGTGCACACAGAGACTCTGCTGTGACACCAAGAGGCTCTGAGATGTCAGGTCAGTCAGCACCTGGAAGTAGTGAGATTGGATCGATAAGCTCCTATTAGACTCATGTATTCAGATGTCAGATTGTCTCTCTGAAACATTATCTCTTTTGTGCATCATAGTATTGAAAGAGAGCGATTACATCGAACCTGGCTATTATGCCCAGCATTTGTCTCGTATCTGACACAAACTGGAGTCTTGGTGGTTGTGTAGTGTCTAGTGGTGAGAGCTGTTGGCGGTGAATGTGTGATTGCACAACATACAGGCTGAATCGGACTCTGATTGAGATGACTGTCTGATCACATCAATGATATGATGAATAAAATATGGGTTGGACTCTATGAATCTGTATATCATATGAATCTAGCCTATACATGCCACCCACCTGTCGACCAACGGATGGAGGAGGCTTGGCATCAGTGTGTCCCTCTCGCCTTGTCTCTCTCTCTGTAGTAACCAGTGTTCTATAATGGCTTAGAGAAGGAAACAAGTCTGACTTGTAGTAGAAGGGTCAATCCACACATGACTGCTGTGTGGTTCCTACTGTACACAGGGCCACACAATGGTCAACAGCGAATGAACAAGTCTACAGTGTCAACTTGAAGCCATCAAGCGTCAGACGAGATTCATCGTGACAAGTGTGTATCAAGAAGTCAATATATCCAATGACCTGAACATACTGTTCAGGAGTTCCTTTCTACCCTACCAGACCTGGTCATCTCACTCCCCTGGTTAAGGTCCACATAGAAGGTATGGGTGTGGAGGAGTAAGTAATTATTTGTTTTTGTATGTATTTGCCCTCTGCGTGGATGGTAATGTATCACTGGAGTGTCATATGACTGACGCCGTTTGTGAGGTATCTATCTTGAACACTGCCCCCCCCCCCCCTCGGAAGATACCATTAAAGCGGTAGTATGATATGAGCCCAGCTCCCATTGATTCATCCTCTCTCCCTATTTCTATCCCTCCCCCTATTAGTCTTTCACTCTGAGTGTGAGAGACATAGGATCAGGTTTCCTTCCTCCTGTACATGAGATAGACCCTGTCATTTGCACTAATAGACACGGAGTATATATATTGCGACAGTACATCTCTCTCTCTCTGTACCTCACATGATTTCTCTCTCTAATCACCCCCCCCCCCCCCCCCCCCCCCCCCCCCCCCCCCCCCCCCTCCTCCCCC
>BDIP01000136.1:5217-27717 GCA_003568945.1 Kipferlia bialata
ATATATACCTATATGGTCTGTCCCAGCTGGTATGGGCACCCTCTCTCTCTCTCTCATTCTCTCTCTCTCTCTCTCTATATATATACTTTATGTCAGTTATATATATATATATATGATACACACCCTTGTGGTCACTCCCAGCTGGTATGGGCACCCTCTCTGTCAGTATGCACAGTATAGTCTCTGTCACAATGTCATCACTGGTGTCGGCCATCACTACACCACGAAGGGTGTCTAGCTCAGACCTAAGGGTGAGCAAGTATACATAGCATGTAGAGTAAATACATATAGTGTATGACTGTGTACATACATATATATATTATATATATATATATATACTATAATAGTAATTAGTGTCTGCCATCACCACATCCCCGAGTGTGTCTAGCTCTGACCTGGTATAAGAATGAGGTATGTATATATATGTATATATAATGAATTCACTCTTCTATTCTTCTGCACACTATTCTAAACACTCTATACCTTGACACTTGTGCCAGGTCGTGTCAAATGTGACTGCCCAGAGTATAATAGTCTCTATAATACATAATACATATATAATACATGCACTATTGTATACCCAATTATATACCCTATTCTACACACACCTTGTCACGTGTGCCAGGTCGTGTCTGATGTGACTGGCCAGGGTCACTGCCAGCCTCTGGGCAAGTTCATACCCGCCCATCACACACCTGGGATAAGGTATATATACATGTGTATATACTATTCATATCTGTAGAATACCCTTCTATTACGTACCCGCTCTCCATTTCCTCTTCCTCAGGGGGGGTCATGGACTCATACGCAGCAAAGACCTAGGATGAGTGGATGTCACATAGAGAGAGAGCAAACACCTAGATACACATAGGTATATATAGAAATATACACTATTATCTATCTGGTGGCGCCATGGCCTCATACGCAGCAAAGACCTGAGTTAGACAAATAGACAGATAGATACATATGCAGATGCAGATACACGTATAATTGTATATATACAGAGAGAGAGAGATTTTCACTATTCTCTATCAGGGGAGTCCATGGCCTCACCTAGTGTGGGTGTATGTCTTATATGCAAAGACCTAGTGTGAGGGTATGTCATAGCTATACTTCACAAGTGAGTACCCACTATCTACTATAGTATACTACGGACACTCCTGCCCCCATACTAACACTCAACATCGTAAACATGAAGTGTGAGTGGATTTCATATACCTATACTTGATAAGGAGTACCCACTACACCATATACTATCTACATCATTATACTTAGAACACACCTGATTGAGTAAGAATGGCCCCAGCTCCCCATACTCCCTCCCATACTCGATGTACGTGAGGTTGATAGCTGGGAAGCGTGTCCTCAGTCTATCCACAGTGGCCCTGAGACTAGGGTCCACTGAGGGGTCTAGGCCTAATACATAGTGCTGCTGCGTAGCTGTGGTGCTATTGAGCCTATCAGAGTTAGTCACGGTAGGTCAAGAGAGTCAATGATAGTCAATATACCTGTCAAAGAGAGAGAGGAAGTGAGGGTCCTCGAGTGTTCCGTTGCATCCTACAAACACTAGGGACTGCATACAATCACTAGTGGAGTCTGATGAATGTCCAGAGAGTAGACATGGGGATGTGTGTCCGGGTCTGGCTCTCTTGGGGGGGACGAAGGTGGAGAGGAACTGGGCGTGGCCTAGCAGTAAGAGTAAGGGAATGTATAGACATATTATTCGTACCCATAGTGATGCCCAATATGGGTAATAGAGGTGTCTAGGAACTAAGTATGGCCTAAGGGTGAGTGCAGTAATACTACGATTGTACGAAACAGTGCAGAAATGCCACAGGAACACACCTGAGCAGTAGCTGCGGTATGTGAGTGGGTATGTCACACCACTTGTGACACCGTGTAGGTGCACTACATCCATGAGGGCACACACACCAGACAGGTCAGACCCTACATCCGAAGGGAGACGTGTGGATGACTTGAGGACTGTCTCAACGACTCTGTCATAGTTGACGGTGGTGCAGACGGCCTAAGGTTAAACAAGTACTGATACACATTATACATATACAGCATACATAGTATATGGTATACACTACATATACTATCTCCACCACTCTGTCATAGTTGACGGTGGTGCAGGCGGCCTGGGGTTAGATAAAGAAACAATAGGACTATATTATACTACACTAAATCAATATACTATATCATACTTAACTACCATATCAAACAATCAGATTGTAATAGAGAATCAATACATCACTGTCCATATGCACATGTCAATCAATAACACATACCTTGGGGAATGATGCCATTGCATTAATGGCACTGCGCAGTGTGATGCATGCATTGCTGACAGGGATCTTGAGCCTCATGCGGTCGACAACGGACTCGAGGTACCTGGAATCAGTATAGTAGTAATGACAGTATTGTAGTAATGTTGTAAACAGAATGCATTAATTCTATAATGGGAGATACTCGGGGTGTGTATATAGTACACACCACGTGTCACTGAGAATCCCCGTGGCCATGGCCATCTCCACCTATATGTAGTAATATATACACAGTATATATCCTTCTGGTATCTATATATATGTATATATATATATATATATATGTTTGCTAATACCTTGTGTCACTGAGCATCCCCGTGGCCATGGCCATCTCCACCACCCGGGACCTGGCATGCACAACCTAAGGTGAGTATACAGTACATAATGCATATACGATATTAAGTAGATAGTTTATATAATAGGGTACTATATATATACAGTGTACTAATATCTCCACCACCCTGGACCTGGCATCCACAACCTGGGGGGAGTACACATATGTATATGTAGTAACAACACATTGGGATGAGTATACATATGTATCAGAGACACAACATATAGACACGCTAGACATATGTTTATACCTCCTTGTCCATCATGTCCAGTGTGCATGGCAGGGGCAGGGGGCCAGGTCTGGTATCCAAGGCAGAGAGGAGAAGCCTGCTATCAGTACCCAGTAACTAAGCACAGGTTATGGTATGTATATCGACAGGAGGAGTCTGGTAATTAGAGACAACTAGGTAGATAGGTGTCATAATAATACATGGAGGTAAAGTACACCATCAGCCCCGGTTCCCACCGCCCAGTACTCTGGGGTGTTATCATGCCTTAATACCAACAATATATATATATACAAATATATATACATAGAACGAGGGTATCTATACTCATAGTATACCTAGCCTCTGTCCCTATTGCCCTGTACTCAGGTATGGTGCCATCCCTCAATGATATACTATATATATATATATATTCTTTTTACTATATACTATCAATACTCATTACTTAGCCTCTGTCCCCACTGTCCTGTACTCAGGTGTTGTGCCATTTCTCAATACCCTCTCTCATTCTATATATATACACTATATATAGATATACTATATACCTAGCCTCTGCGCCCACTGCCCTGTACTCAGGTGTTGTGCCAGCTGGTATCCTGGTGAAGTCACCCAGTCTGTCCTTGACCTGGGATGAGTATGGTACATATGTACACACATGCACACACATATACATGAATATATAAAACTATCTGTGTCGTGGTAGAGTCACCCAGTCTGTCCTTGACCTGGGGGTCAGTGAAGGCATATATGGACATATATCAATGTATAATACACAGGCATATATGACTGCGCCAAAAATTATACAACCAGACCCATAGAGTTGCGGTACCTGATACAGCATGTAGTCATCCTTGCTGTCCAGGGCCAGTATCATTTAGCAGATAGTGGATATAGTGTATATAGTATATTGTATATATATATTCGTATCCATACCTGGTATAGCATGTAGTCATCCTTGCTGTCCAGGGCCAGTATCAGGGCCACCACAGTCTGTCTGTAGGCTAGGAGGACCTAGAAAGTGAGATATACTATGAATTCTATACAAATAATTCAACTACATACTATACACATTCTGTATACTTTACACAGTCTGTCTATAGGCTAGGAGGACCTGGAGGGTGAGTATAGCTCACACATCTTGGTAGAGTATCCTCAACAATAATGAATAGTTACATACATTGCCAGTAACTGTTATATACTCAATAATAGTAAAAACATTGCATCCATCTGTGTCCCGGTTGAAAACATTGAATATACAGCAGTTGACGAACTACTCTAATTTGTGTAGGATATTATGGTGTATTACCAGTGACACTGCGTCCATCTGTGTCCCGTCCACTGTCTCAGTGACAGCTGCCTCCAGAATGGACTTGGCAACCTATGGGGTTAGGATAGGTATATAACCCAGATATATAGACACACATATATATACATACACTATAGTAGTACATGTAATAGCTGCCTCCAGCATGGACTTTGACACCTAAGGTCAGACAAATAGATGTATATTACAGTAGGTATATATCCACAGAAAGAGAGAGAGAGAGGTAATATATGACAGAGCTGCCTCCAACATGGACTTGGCAACCTAGAGGGTTAGAATAGAGATACATATATGGACTTGGCGACCTGGGGGGTAAGATAAGGAAAGATAGATCGGTAGAGCGGTGTATAGATATGCATATTTATATATATATCTCACAGCTGCCTCCAGCATGGACTTGGCGACCTAGTGGGTTAGATAGGGATAGACATATATATATGGATAGACAGAAATGCTGATACATATATCAACGGTGTTTGCCTCCCGCATGGACTTGGCAACCTACAGGGTTAGAATAGGAATATAGATAGGCATATGTAGAGAGATAGTAATATGGATTATGTTAGATATGTTAGTATGGTCTCTGTCTCCAGCATGTACTTGGCAACCTGTGGTTAGAAGATTATATATATACATATTTATATATGCTATACTGAAAAAGTAACCTGGTAGTATGGTTAATATATACTAAACCTACATCACACACCTTCAAGCACTTTGAGAATAGGAGTGGCCGAGTAGTAGGAACCAGGTCGGTGCTGTACCTGAAGTGAGTATAGCTCTATCAAAGACAACACAGCGTTGTCCAAGAATTCTACTTGACACATGCATCAACGTACTGCCTGTATGCGTTGTATATGGCAAAGCATGCATTGGCTAATGCTGTGACCCTGGCAGTGGCCTGAAGAGTGCCCTCCTGGGGCATCTCTAGGGCTGACATTAGTATATACATACAAAAGAGGCCAATATATACAGAAGTGTATTTATATAGTGGATATGATATCAGTAAGTGATGGTGGCCTGAAAAGTGCCCTCATGTGTAATGGCCAGGGCTGGGTGAGTACGTATTCACAGATATCCAGATCATACAAGTATACTGTATATAGGATACCTAATACCCCCTTGATGTGGTTGAGTGCACTCCATGCCTCCATCAGGGGAAGTATATATATTTCGATATACTTATATATGTATGTTTATATATGAAGTATATATATTTCGATATACTTATATATGTATGTTTATATATGTATATATATATATGCACGTATATGATATACTGAGTGTATATGTATACATACTATACATGTATATACCTAATACGCCCTTCATGTGGTTGAGTGCACTCCATGCCTCCATCAGGGGTGGGGACTCCTCGGCAAGGGAGTACGTGATCTGGGGTGAGAGAGGGAAGATGGTAACACTGACAGATGGCAGATACACACACACCCTCTCTCGCTTTCCCTATATCTCTATACATATATGTATATACACATACCCTGTTGCATGCCCCCTCCATCAGCTGTGCCCAGGGCAGGGTGTTCTCTCTCACTCACTCACTCTCTCTCTCTATACATATATATATACGTATACATACTCTGTTGCATGCCCCCTCCATCAGCTGTGCCCAGGGCAGGGTGTTCTCTCTCTCTCTCTCTCTCTCTCTCTATATATATATATATATATAGTATACCCTGTTACATGCCCCCTCCATCAGCTGTGCCCAGGGCAGGGTGTTCTCTCTCTATCTCTCTATATATATAGACATATATACATATACATATGACACACCCTGTTACATGCCCCCTCCATCAGCTGTGCCCAGGGCAGGGTGTTCTCACACAGGGCAGATGGAACGCCAGCTCCTAACGTAAGTGACCTACCAAGATACAGTGAATAATACATGGTATAGAGTATACCGGGCAGAGGGGACACCGGCGCCTAGGGTTAGTCAATGCATGTTCTCTACACCATATTCATAGAGTATATAGAGCATGTATACTATTCAAAGTATGTATATATAGAGTATGTGTATATATACTATTTAGAGTGAGTATCACACAGGGCACAGGGGACACCACTGGAACAGAATACATAGGCGTGACATAGCAAGGCACACTTAGTGCTAGCACATGGTCATGTCTGAATGCATCCATATAGTATATGTAGTATAGTATAGAGTACATAGTAAATAGTATATATATGAACACCTAGTAGTGCCATAGTATATATATACATACCTAGCACCAGCACATGGTCTGTGAGTGCGTGTCTGAATGCATCCAGCTCAGGGGGCACTTGGACCTCAGTGGGAAGGGCATCCTTAGAAGTGAGAAGGGTGAGAGAGATAGAGAGAGAGAGAAAGAGAGAGAGAGAGAGAGATCGGGGTCTCAGTGAAAAGGGCATCCTGGTATTAGGACAGTGAGATTATTGGCATTTAGAGGGGGGTAGAGGAGGAGTGGAGAAAGGGAGAGATAGAGACTAGACAAGAATAACAATACACTTAGCACTGCAAAATAGAAGAGATAGAAGGGGGGGGGGGGGGGGGGGGGTCTGAAAAAGGGAGAAAAAAAAACAATCCCAGTGTATATACTCAATCTTGTCATCATGATATACATCCAATACATTTGCCTGTCATATTTCTATACATATGTGCTCACCACAGAGACTACCTGCAGCGTGAATGTATCCATCTATGTGGATGTATATGTATATATGCTCACCACAGAGACTACCTGCAGCGTGTGGTGTCTGGTCTGGTCAATGCATATGAGGAGAGACTCGCTGCACTGGCCCATGTCAACGAGGCCTCTATGACAGGTTGTGTACATGCACACACACATATATATATATATATGTATTATTACTATATATGAGTATGTATGAGTATTGGTCCATGTCAATGAGCCCTTAAAACAGGTTGTATATACACATACATAATTGAATATATATGAGCACTGGCCCATGTCAGTATATACATACACCTGAGTATTCATGTATATAATAGGTGAATGTGTCATTGATACAGTATTGTATGTGGATATAGTCAAGTGTATAGATAGTATATGTATATATCCATATATTCCTCTTCTTTCTCTCTGTATCAGAGGGTCTTCTGTGTTATCATGTATCTCCTCTCATTATCGTGTATGTCCACTGTCTCACTGAGCACATTAACTGTCAGAGTGTAAATCGTTCTTGTCTTATCTCTGAGATACACACCATCCCCATCTCTGCACTCTGTTTAATATGGATGCTATGTCCACCATCACCGTGCGTGAGTATAGCATATATGAATACAGGCATATATCCTTTCCACCCTCTTTGTCTCTATACCCCCTGTCCTGATTGTCAGGCATGCTCACCAATGCCCTCCGGGACATAACAGAGAGAGTAAACGTCTGCGAGGACGTGATTGAGGACATGCAAGAGAAGTGGGAGAGAATGGAGGAGAGAAATGCCCTCGACTTCCCCTCAGTCTATGCCTCGGGTGCACCATCTGGCCCAGCAGACGCAGCAGACAGAGAGAGAGCAGAGACTAGAGAACGGCAAATAGCCTCACTTGGCCGACCTTCCCTCCACAGGACCCGCCCACATAGAGACGGAGATGACGATGTTTCAAATTTGGTGAGGGTCCCATCACTCACTCTACCAGTCGAGTATGTAAAGACAAGATGCCGTATTGTGTCGATGTGAACTGCTGGGACTGTAGCTATTGTTTGAAGCCTTACCCCAGGTGAACCGTGTATCCTCTCTGGAGCGCATCATTGGCAATGCGATGGGGCACACACCGCTAGAGCCAGACACAGATGATGTCCAGAGTCTAAATGGTCCCTTTGGCGTGTAGTGGGGATTATGAGTGTCTATCGTAACGCCAATACAGTCTTTGTTACCCCCTGTGTCAATTTGTGTCTCTGTTTCTTATGTGGCTGTGTTGGGAAAGCGAGTAAATGCATAACCATTTGTTTAGAGTAGTATGTTATGTCATTATCCATTGGAATGCAAATCCCACACATATCCCAGCACATTCTGTGGCACAGACTGTGCTCATCCAAGAGATAGTGGGGAAACAAGTACATTGGACTTCTGACTCCGATACCAACACCCGGGGTGAGACAAATCCTCTCCAAATGACACCTACAGTAGTTGACCTTCCGTAAATACCTTCCTAGAAGGTACTCAGGCCATCCGTATGTCACATCAACCAGGTATCCTCCGAGGATTGTTGATAATTCTGAGGTTACAGCAACGTCCTTTCAAACCGATATACCTGGTGAATAACCAGCATGCCGGACGACATCAATTGAGCTGATGTATGTTACATACTATGTATGGTCCGGACCTGCCAGTTGTGGTTTACCTCGCAAGAGAACCTCTATGCCCCCCCCCAGCTCACCACTACCTTTCTTTCTCTCCCACTCCCTTGTCACACATGTTAACTTAGTAGTATTCCAATCGCGAACTCACTAAATATACCCTATTTTATGAGAATTACTCGGGGGTTTTAGGCTGCGTAGGAGAGCACTCCTTGCAGAGGTCCTTGTCCATGTCCATGTCCATGTTGGAGAAGTCAGGCTCAGGGCGCATCACGTCAGTCTCGGGGTCCACGCCAACCGAGGGGAAGACCTCGCAGATGGGCCTGTACTCACCGTCAAGCATCAGTCCTGGCAAGAGCACCCATGCGCTGGAGGTAAGTGCCAAAGAACCACAATGAGTTATTGTGGTGCTGAGTGGTTATTGAATGATTACTCAGCAGAAGCTCATAAACCATATACATACCTCTCTCATCTCAGGCTTCATGTCTTATAAGGCAATCATCTCTCTTATGCACTGTGTATGGGACACAGTCCATGACCATGGACTTCATGGTCAAGCTGAGGGCCAAGGAGAGAAACCACCGGAGTGTACAGAAGAAGACATCTCCTTCATATAGAGGCCTGTGATAAGCAGGTCTCATGATACTGTGACACTAGCGGAGCTGCCGCTCATTCGAGCGGCAACAAAATGGATAAACAGTACAGGAAGAAAGGTGAAGGAGGAACAGAAAGAACAGAACAACAATAGAACAACTGTAATGTATATTACAGCGCTATATGGTTGCCAGCGACACCGGCAACTGAATCAAACAACTGAAGAGAAATATAGGTGAAGTATTGGCAGAGAGATCACAGTGTGATCATCACACCAACGAATCTATACCCACAGTAAGGGTTGACGTGAGAGCAGCAACAATTCCCTCCCAATCCTTGAATACACCCTATATGTGACTTCGGTGTGACTCTGGTGAATATCTGTGCACTATCGTGGCTATTACTCCCTTGCGTTCTCGTCTGATGCTCTGTGCGCAACTGCTTCATCGCACTCAGTGCCACACCGCTGCATCCGCACTACAACCTCTGTGGGTCTCTTGATTATGGCGCTTGCATCAGAGTGCAGTCAATACACTCAATCAAAGTATTGGATAAATACTCTTTATAGTATTCATCCAAATATCGCTATATTTATTAAATACTGTGTCTACTACAATGACTGGCTTTGTCCCCCGGGGTCTGGGGCATCGGATGTTCGCATGTTTAGGTTACTGTACACCTAGGTCCCAGGTTAGGTACCTCTGAGAAATGGTTCATATGCATGTTCGTTTGCACAATATTCGTCCCGTTACTAATGATAGGGATAGGAAATGGTAGGGATAACCAACATCCTAAGGGTTCAGACATTACTGTTACATATATATATGATGAAAATCCAAGATGGAGATTGAGGGTCAAGGATACGGAGTAGTAACACCGAGCACTCCACTGCAGTGAGGGAAGTGGACCACGTTGTGCCCAAGTAAGGGGCAGACGCTGATATATGCACCGTTAAGATAACGATCAGGATATCTGAGTATCAAATAGCCAAGACGGCCGTCCCTCAGTAAATTACTATATATATATCAATAGTAGGCTTGGAAGTAGCACACATACTCACACAGTTATATATACATACACTATGCACGGCCTTGTTGCAATGTACCGTCGGCTAGGCTCCGAGGGGAACGGGTACATACAGTATGTTATACGGTGTCTCTCTGAATGAATATGGGTGAGGAACATGTCAGACCCATAAGTGGGGTTATATATACGAGGAAGATAGAGAGAGATGGTAAACATAGACGGGGTATACCGCGTGAGGATGTAGCTCCATATACATGTATATACATATATACATACTATCAGAGAGATAAACAAGCTCCAGACTAACACCAACACCCATAGCAACAACTCACTCTATTCACTCATCAGACTGATGAGTCATCAGTAGATTACAGAGATGGTGTAGAGGCACTTCCCCCATCCGCTTGCAAGCCTCAACAAGAGCCTCAGATAGGGGGACGCATCCCTCTAGGATGACGGTGTTCTCCTTAAGAGTGGTGTGGATGGTCTCGAGATGAGTATGTAATACAAATGAAACACATACAAAGAATTATTCACAGATCACAATAGCGTGCAATAGAGGATTTGTGTAACGAAACAGGAGGAGAAACGACTTGAGCACGTGATATGAGTGGGAGGAAGGGGGGGGGGGGGGATATGAATTGGGTATATATGACATACACATACACTTGTTTTGTGTACCTGGAAGCTTGTGTTGAGTTCTGTCATTGTGGTCTTTAGCGAAGCAGAGGCCTCAACTACCAAGGCACACGCACGACGAGCATCTGCTTCGACATCCTGCCATAAACACAGTCACATATATTATATCATATATATATCATATATATATCATATATGATATATGATATATATATATATGTACTTCGGTGATTGTTGCATAATCCTCACCAGCATTTCCTGCCTTAGAGCATCCTCAGCCTCAGTTGTGTAGAAGGCGTCCTCAAGGAGACTCAACTGAATCAGATTCACTGGCATGACCATATAATAGAAATGCGATATAGTATACACAAACCAAACATGCATTGAGAGAAGTGAGTACTACTGAGTAACTAACCCTTGCGGGAGACAACACACCGGGTCATATCCGAACATATCTGCGTCGAAGGTCATTAAGTGTGCAGTAATAGAGTCAGTGCTGATTCAGAGATACGATATATTGGAGTGAACCCTTTTTGCCCTGAGTGCAAAGAGCCCCAGTGGGGCTGCCCCACCCTAGTCGAGCCTGATCCAACAGATAATATACGTCTAGTGCTCCCTCTCAGCTAGTGAGAAGAGAATTCTTAGAGAGTCTGGTGTGGCAGGGTACCTAGTACGGTACTACCAGCTACACCCTCCCAGTTTTGATGGTATCTCATCTGCCCTCCTCTCCTCTGATACATCTCTCTCTCTCTCTCTCTCTCTCTCTCTCTCTCCTCACCCTAAATACCTAGTGAGGGTCAGATATCTCCTCTGCCCTTCTGGCCTCTGATGCCAACTGGTCTGTGGTCATGGACTTCATGGCACCAGTCTGTAGGGGTCTTCGGGTTTATAACCCCCGCACTCTCTCTCTATACCCTAACTGTCAGGAAGCATTTGGGGATCAGATCCCCGACATCGTTCTCAACGACTGAGCCTGAGACTCAGACACCCCAAACACAATACGGCGCTCAGTAACAGGGCGCACTATTCCAGTAAAGTCCATTCGACCTGTATATTCAATGGAAATGATGTCAGTTGTTAGTTATGTCAGTCAGTATCATACTGACTCAGTATGTCAGTAACGTCAAGTGTTACTGAGTCAGTAACACTTGTCGCCGCTGTACTGGGACCTGGCTCTCTTCAGGCCCTGGTCGAACACAGCGAACTCGACCACACTGCGCCTCTCCACCTCCGCCTTGGTGGACTCAGGCAGAGCACAGAACTCCTCCTCGTGGGTAATGACCCAGTACAGGTGTGGGAATCTGGAATATCAGTGCTAAGCCACAACGACACATACAACGCAAAACAGCAACAAATACACACTCAGTGAGTGGCACTCACCTTCTGATCGCCGCTTCCTCATTCCATACCCAATCAGGGACACTAGGGATGGCAGTCACAACACCCATTCTCTCGCTCTCACAAAACATTGCTCACAGCCTCCGTATGGGAATCGGAATAACGGAAATTCCGATTCGGACTTCGGAATATCGGAGTTTCCTACTCTCATTCCTCAGCAACGCCTTTCAAACCGATTCATATGGGCCACACAAGGAGAGACAGACGCATTGCTGCAAGGTATACCACCCTTTCCCATCTTACGGGCAAGACTGAGGTGGTGACCAAGAACTGGGTGAAGTCGATGGCAGAGGCAAGAGAGAGGTGAGACATTGTGTAATCTATTCTTATACTTCTACGACCTGCAGCACTCCTACTCTATTGCAAATGGCCCCAGACCCCTCCATATCCCAGCAAGTACCGAATACACTATTTACATTCCTAACACAATGAATAGGAAGAGTATGGCAGGCAACTGGTACTCTTAGATATTATGTTACTCTTGGTGTCCTAATATCAGGTTCCCCTGGATCTGTTGGGTGGCCACTCACGTCAAGGAGTTTGAAGCGTTACCTAAAGAGGAGCGGGCGAAGATAAATGAGCTGTTGGACAAGGAGGACGCTGACTTTGAGAGAATGAAGGAGGACAAGGAAAGGTATCCCCTGTCACACACTCTCTATCTCCCCTCCAGTTGTGGAGTGTCTGTGTCACCTGTACTATGTCTTCAAACTGCCAGTGCTTCATACTGTGTTTACTGTGCTGTAAGTACTCTAATAATATTTCATATTAGTGAACGTTCTACTTAGGTATCATATCCGTTACACTCATCTCTGATTTGTAGCCATATGCGTAAGGTATAGTCAGTAGTACCCTCACCGTCACCATCACTCATACTCTCCTCTATATGGGGACAGCCTCCCCAGTGGGGAGTCCCCACCCCTATTATTTCACGGCTCATTATCAGGTACATGAAATACCGTCGTGGCGCCAAGTGATATAGGATGTGGAGGAGTAGAGTCTCATGTGCACACCAGGACACATTGTGTATCAGGGACTCTATTCTACATATGTCATGCAATATGTCTTAGGCCCAGGCTGGGTCGAGATTGTGTGGATGCAGTGAAAGTGTTCATACAGACCTGTATTATAGAAACATTGCAATACAACAATCATATTAGATGTGGATGGGATGTTTACTACCACTGACTATGCATCATGACTATCAGGGTTCAGCACAATGAGTTGCATCCTCTAATATGAAACAACCGAACACTCTCTCTACTCCCCATGTGTCTCATAGCCATTCCATCCCATCACTTGGCATGGTTTGAACCTGAAGTCAGAGAGACAGGAGTGATCAGAGGGAGAGGGCAGAGTGGAAACAGCCCACCACTTAGCCTTGTAATTAGAGGGATAGAGAAGAAGCAGCCAGTATCACCTGGCCTTGTATGTCATCTTGGGACTGGGGTTGTAGTACCCGAGGTAGTGCAGAGGCAGGGCCCGGTGCATGCAGACTGGGGTCAGAGGGTGCACACAGAGAGTAGAGTGACACAGGGTGAATCCAAGACTGATACTAACTTAGGACCCCTCAGCCAAGCCACATCTACCAGAGCCTGTTTGTCTCACCTGCTACCTCAGCCAGGAGCAGCCACGTGCCGAGGCCCCTCTTGGCGTGAGAGACATCCCAGGCAGCATATACAGAGGAGAGTGCGTCTGTAGAGTGAGAGACCTGTATACACACTAATATATAACAATATATAACCAATATACACACTATGATAATACATGTATCCAATAACAACATATATATATAGAAATAGAATGTAAAACATAACTAACACTAATGTATACACATCGACACACCCATCTTAGAGATGCAGAGTAACACTACCACTCACCTGGGAAAGCATCGCAGAGAGTGAATGCCAGCACTGACTCTGGGCAGAGGTCTAGACACTGAGTGACAGCAGTGGCCCCTCCCTCCCCTGTCCCTCCCTTGCCCCATGCCACCAGCATATCGGGAACATGGGGCCGAGGGGAGGGCACATAGGAGTGGTCGGGGGTGGGGGTACCAGAGAGAGCAGGGGTAGACGCCTGGGATACAGAGGCACTCATCACACTGCTGCTCCCCCTCTCCCTCTCCCTCTCTCCTTCCAACGCGGTGTCTACCAGGCCCATAGTCTGCAGGGCCTGACGCTCAACAGCCATCACTATCAGGGTCTCCTGGCCTGACAATAAGCAACGCGAGAGAGGAAGAGATGTGTTATGTGTAGGAGACACTCACCAGAGGTCACCAGCATGTTGGAGAATGACTCTGTGGCCTTGTCTGCCTCAATGACCTTGTCGTGCTGGGGGTCAATCAGAGTGAGGGCTATATTCATATGGTTCAGCATTGAGAACAACAGAGAGAATACAGTAAACTACGCTTCACAGAACCGACAAGCAGCTCCGTATTCAGAGAGACTGCCATACACATAACGGGTTGCATACCTGCCTGACACATATATACACATATATATACATATATACCTGCCCACATATATACACATACATATATACATACATATATGTATATATATATACACACATATATATACCTGCCCCCTCTCCCAGTCTGTCCAAAGGGCTGTGAGTCTCCTCCCAAGTGGAGTGTCTGGGGTCAGATCAGTGGATGCGTGAGAACATCTCATGTACATGCACAAAAGGAAAGTAGGGAGGTGGGTTAAGACATTGAATACGTACTATTTGACTAGCGTGAAGCAAGTACCATGTCTTATCAACTTGACACCCTTAGTGCCATCACAGGCAACACACCCACCTAGAACGGTATCCTGCGCATCTCTTATGAGACTAATGTCCATGCATACTGCAACTAGGTCCTTGTTTCTATTGAAACAGCGCCTCTGGTTGCGGTCTGTCGGTGGGCAAGATATATGCTATAACAAGAAAAAATAATATGTAAATACAGATGTGACTCAGACGCAAATGTAGGCGCTCTCTCAGGAGCTATTCAAATATACCTGGCTTGTACTAGTCAATACATAGATTGTGAGCATTGATGCGACTGACGTATATATAACTGTCTGCATATACCTGGCTTGTAGTTGTCAATACATATACTATATTGAGCATTGATATATGTAACTGTCTGCATATACCTGGCTTGTACTTGTCGACCTCCAGCCTGATGGGTCTGCACTCCACACAGTGGGGGCAGACAGGTCTGGGGGGAGATCCATAGTATATATATATATACATATATATATCCATATTCATATTGGTCATATACTACCTGATATGTGGGGGCAGACAGGTCTGGGGGGAGGGGGCATATCCATGCAGTGTATATGCCTTATAGGATATATATGCTGATACATCTACTACCTGATATGTGGGGACAGACAGGTCTGGGGGGAGGGGGCATATATATGCAGTGTATATGCCCTATAGGATATTTATATATAAATGTATATATATGTATGTTGACACATCTACTACCTGGTATGTGGGGGCAGACAGGTCTGGGGGGAGGGGGCATATATAAGCAGTGTATATGCCCTATAGGATATATATGCTGATACATCTACTACCTGATATGTGGGGGCAGACATATCTGGGGGCATTGGTATCCATATATATATATGTGTGTGTTAATGTGTGAGTGTGTATACATGTACAGTCAAGTGCCAAGGCACTGTATGACACAGTGAGTCTCACCTGTAGTAGAGGTCGTGACACCGTCGCCAACAGTGGTCTAACAGAACACGGTACTCCTGACGATAAGGACTAAAAATATGAGGATAAATAAAATGTATATACGAAGTATTGACTATTCCATATACAGGAGAGACACAACATACACAGAAAGAGACCGTCACTCTATCTTGAAACACGTATACGCATGTACCACTATATACAAATATGCATATACCTGGACACTCAGCACTGGCTTGATGATGTAGACGTTCCTGCTCCTCTGGGGTAAGGTATATTAGATATGATAATAAGATATGATATAGTAAGGTATGATGATATCGCCTGACAGAAGAAACACACTGTAAACAGCATCATAACCCCTCATAATGGGTACACATTGCAGAAGGGAAGTATGCCCGTGTACTAAATGATACTAGTTGTACAATGAGCCAATACAGTGTGTTCACAGTCAGTCCTGTACCTGGGAGGGTAGGTAGCTGCACTGGTGGGGGTCCTCTTCAGTGGCATCCTACACAGTCAGAGAGAGAGAGAGAGAGAGAGAGAGAGAGAGAGAGTCAGACAGCAAGATAGATAACACGGAAGTGGTAGGATTGTATGATTGCACAGAGATCAGTATGACCCCCCACCTCTATATCTGGCAGGCTGGACTGTCCCAATAAGAGAAAGAGGCAAAGAGAAAGAGAGAGAGTGAGCAGGACAGATATATAACATACTCCCAACTGGCTGATATGTAGAGTGCGTTCCCCACCTCTATGTCTGGCAGGCTGGACTGTCCCAACTCATCAGTGTGACTGAGGGTAAGGGGGGGGGGAGGGTGTGACAGGCACCGATACTGATACTGGTACATAACTATATAGATACTGATACTGATACATATCTATAGTGTAGGAATCCTACACTAGGGGAAGGAGGTAGATCTCAAAGATACTGGATATACTAACAATAGATACCTTAGAATCACCCTCAGCTCCTCGAGAGAGAAGGAGGGGTAGATGTCAAAGAGACCAGGGACTAGATATTAATGCATACCTTAGAATAACTCTCAGCTCCTCCAGGGAGAAGGAGAGCAGGGCGGTACTGGAAGGGCCATACATCTGGGGATAAGGACAGAGACGCAGAAATCGGACTACACACATAATAATATTATTATATACCTGAAGGCCCCTGTGGAATGACCCCAGACTCTACCCCCCCTCCCCCCCCCTTTCTCTCTCTATATATATTTGTATATATATGTATACCTCTAGGTCTCTGTGGAATGTCCCTAGAGAGATGTGGCGGAAGGGGGCCTGTGATCCATAGGGGTGACTGCAGTGAGACGGGAGAGTACATGGAGTGAGAGCTAGCCACCAAGAGAGGGAGAGAGAGAGAGGTCTGCCCGTGCCAGTACTATATACCAGCAAGACACAATGTCTCCACTGCAAGGTATATGATACACACACACGAAGTGATGCATTCATACATACTAACGACCCCCCACCTGTGGTGGGTGAGACAGAGTACTATGGGAAGTGAGAGCTAATGACCAAGAGAGAGAGGTTGTTTGTGCAGTACTCCATACATACACCCACCTGTATGGCCTGTCCCCCCCTGTGAGGGTGGGAGACACAGCACGGGGGGGCTTATTGGGTCTGGTCTCAGCCATGGGTACATCCTGTCCCTCTCTCTCCCCCTTCTTCATTGCATCGTCACAGGACACATCTGCAACACCCTCCCCACTACCCCCAGTTCCCTGTCCTTGGGCGTATGGATCCGAAAGGGGCGGAGGGGCCTCCATTATAGCTCTCAAGAAGAGAGTTGAGGCCCATAGTGTGAATGATTCATTCAATGAAGGTTAAGGAGGCTACGGTTCAAACGCTCTCCTCACTCTGAAGGAACTTCATTCCTGCCACTGTCTTCTCTCTACCCTCAGGCCTCACAGGCTAATCCTCGCACTGGTGTCTATTGTAGCATACAATGGAAGACCCCGAGGCTGCTTTGTTCGAGCACACCTTTGTGAAGGTATAGGAGGCTGAGACTGTCTAAGTATGAGTAGTAAGATGGACTGTATGTTACACAGTCACACCACCTGACACCAGGAGTGGCAGGAGCTCTTGACCCTGCAGACACGCATCCTGGCTGATGCCCAAGTGGATGGGAGTGGCAATAACACTGTGAGTGACAGTGAGGCCCTGGCCAAGGAGGCATACAGTGACAGTGAGGCCCTGGCCAAGGAGGACACGGCTGGCAGGGGGTTCAGGACAATTGTACGTGTGGTCATACTATGCAATACTGACAACTGGATACATTAATAGCTATAGACCTAGTACATCAAGAGTATATGTCTGTGCTGTGTGACGTCCCCCCCCCCTCCACTTACATATAGATCTCGTACTACACCGAGCAGCCCCAGCTGTTGGACCCCCACCTCCCAGCTCTGTTTGAGACATTCAGTGCATACATGGTGAACGAGATCACCAAGGCAGTGCAGGAGGGAGAGCCTGTCATCGCCAACCCCTATGCGTACCGGTGCCTCTACACACTAATCACGGTGAGACTATCATATACATGTATATATATATTTGTGTAGGATGGAGGGGGGGGGGTCAGCTGCTGACCCAGCAGTAGTGTAGTGGGAGGGTCTATACACCCTGTGTATCAGTCTCTCTCTTTCGCCCCCCCCCCCCCTTCCCACTCATTGACAGGTGAGAGGGTACAAGAAGACTGTCAACCTGCTCCCCAATGACCCTGAGCTCCTGACCCCATGTCTGGCCCTGCTCAACAGACACCTGGCAGGTGTGTTAGGGTATATATACTTATATACAGACACATAGTCTCTCTGGCACTGCTCAACAGACACCTCGCAGGTATATTAGGGTGTATCAGGGTATACACGTATGAGGTGTATATACATACATAGTCTATTGTCTGGCCATGCTCAACAGACACCTCGCAGGTATATTACAGTATATTACAGGGTATATCAGGGTATAGTAGGGTATACACGTATGATGTGTATATACATACACACTCTATTGTCTGGCCATGCTCAACAGACACCTCGCAGGTATATACATGTATATATCATGTATATATACATATGAGTATATGCATAGTCTCTCTGGCACTGCTCAACAGACACCTCGCAGGTATATTCGGGTATATTAGGGTCTCTCTCACTGTTTGTCTTGGGTTTCCGAGATTTCACTCTCTCCTGTACAACTGTCCCTTTAGTCCCTGTAGTCCCTTCAGTCATGCTGGTATTGTATATGTCCCTTACCCCAGCCGGGTCTGGGTCCCTACATACATGGGGTGTATATACATACATACTTATATGAGTACCTCACCCCAGCCTCTGACTCCAATGGCCTCTGGGAGGTTGAATATGTGCTCTTCCTCTGGCTATCCCTGCTGGTTCAGGTACACGCACGCATTAGTTACACACGATGTAGTGTATATGTATTAGTAATTACCAGAATTGTCTATTCGTATACTTTGGCTCTCAGACTCTCGCGCTCCATCTCTTCTTCTCATCCCATAGGCCCCTTTCAGTCTCTCCTCCATTGACACTGATGCCTCCCACGATACCCCTCTGGGGGACAGACTACTGGCCCTGGGCCTCAGGTAGCCATTATATATATATATATATAGAGAGAGAGAGAGAGAGAGAGAGAGATAGTAACTGTCCATATCCCTGGCCATGAGGACTGGCCCTGTCCTCTCTCTCCCTCTCTTTGCCGTTGTTTACCCCGTCTCGTTGTCGTCTGACTAACTCTATTATACGATGGCTGGCTCATATGGTATGTGAACTATTCCCTTATGAGTATCTTCAGTCCCTGTCCCACCCTCACTTCCAGGCGTCTGACCACCATCACAAGGACTAGAGAGGCTGTCATATACATGCTGGCCAGACTCTGCACAAGGCATATATAGATGAGTGTATACATCAGCTTTGTCATATACTCTCTTTGTCTTATATGTGCTGGCTAGACTCTGCACTGCAAGGTGAGGCAGCATGCTCTCTCTCTCTCTCTCTCTCTTCCTGCCCCACATACATTGACTCTCTAACTCCCCAGACAGCACTCCACAGGAGAGCTGATGTCCCTGATCGACTGGGTGGTGGTCAGGCTCACAAGGTACTCACTGTGTCTATATAATACATATATGTATTGGTATATACAGTAGAACACGGTGATATAGTGTACTGACTTGTACTCATACCCCCAGACATGAGACCGAGCCCTCGCTGTCCCTGGTGGCCTGTCTGGATGTGGTCAACGCAGTGCTCAAGGTGGGTAGTATAGATGGACGGTTCTGATAGTGTTGTTATATATATATTGTCAACGCAGTGCTCAAGGTGGGTAGTATAGATGGACAAGTGTGGGTCTCTATCTATAAAGGACGTTACTGGTAGTGTTGTTCCTATATACACGCAATGCAGTGCTCAAGATGGGGAGTGTCACTCTGTCCTCTATGCATACATACTTCATGCATGTATCCTCTTCAACGCAGTGCTCAAGGTCGGGGAGTGTTTTACTCACATTATTGGTCTCTATCTATACGCATGGCCGTTCTTCATATATACTTCATGTTGTTCTCATTTCAGATTGGTCAGCGTGATGTCTTGCTACCGGTCTCTGACCGCATACCCATTGGTGTCCTGACCCCTCTGCTCAAGAGTAAGAATGCCACAATCAGAAAGTACACGGCCCGGCTGGCACAGAGGTTGGTATACATATTTATATATACATATACAATTAGATTGGTATAAATATTTATATATATATTTATTCACAAATATGTATTTATATATATGTACTATTATACACGGCCAGGCTGGCACAGAGGTTGGTGCATATATATGTGTATTATTATATAACTATATCTATACGTATACACTTATACACTGCCTGGCTGGCACAGAGGTTGGTATTTATATATATATATATATATATATATCCATACGTATACAATTATTCAGGCCCGGCTGGCACAGAGGTACTCAAATGATATGCGAGTATTGATTCTAACAAGATTCCATTGACTCCCTATTCCTGATACGATTCGCCTTCTCATTCAACATTTACCTTCCACTCAGTGATGAATATGTGAGGATCCATCTCTTTGCATCAGCGGGTTATATACATATACATCATTGTGACTTTCTGATGTCCCATTCACACCAGACTGGGTCTGCTGTATTATATATATACACATGTCACATGTGTACATATATAATACAGCATGTGTAACACATGTGTATGAATGTATCATCCTGTTTACACCAGACTGGGTCTGCTGTATGTCAAGCCCCGCCCTGTCACATGGGCATACTCCAGAGGGGCCAGGTCCCTGGCCGCCAATCTCTCTAGACTCAAGGTTCTATATAGTATAGAGTATATAGTGTATTAACAACAAGGGCTCTTTGCCTTCTGGCAAGAGATTGTGTTCACTCCAATATATCGTCTCTCTCTCACTCCAGGACACCAAGGATAAGACCCAGTCTAAGGGCACGGCACAGGAGGGAGAGCGAGGGAGAGAGACAGGAGACAAGGGGAAGAATGCCGTGTCGGTGCTGCCTGGCCTGCCTCCAGTCACAACAGGTATATAGTATATATACCATCTTCTATACATGTATATATGTCATCCGCTATACACTGATGCTCCAGTCACAACAGGTATATTGTGTAGGATATAGTATACACTGATACCCCAGTCACTGCAACCTGTGCGTTATTTATTCATGTATGTGTCTCTGTCTTCCTCTATTCACCCACCCCCACTCCCCTATTGGTCCACTGTCTTCTGATGCCAGGTGGCCTTGGGGCTCTGGCCTCTCTGTCTGAGTCTGACATCGATGACCTCATAGGGTTTGATGTGCCAGAGGTATGTACCAGTGTATATGATATATAGATATATGTGTAGCTTCGACGTCCCAGAGGTAGGAGGCTCAATGAATTCAATGGTTGAGTGTGTGGTATATGTGCACATATAGTGAATGGTATTGATGACCTCATAGGGTTTGATGTCCCAGAGGTATGAGAGCAGGGTGTGTAGTGTATAAATATGTATACATATATATACAAGTATACACATATTCGTAACATACATAGTCCCTGACCCCTAGGCCTTCGACCAGTGTGTTGAGGCCCTCCTGGTGTCACTCTGCGACACAGACATTGTGGTCAGGTATCAGTGTTAATTATATATATATATATATATATATATTACTATATATGTGGTCAGGTATCAATGTGTTTATATCACATATATGTATTTTTCTATATATGTGGTCAGGTATGGGTGGACAAACACTATACACCGGCCTTTCACTTTGACTGATACTGAACCATCTCCCCCTCACCCCTAGACAGACCTCTGCCAAGGGACTTGGGAGAGTCATGGCAAGGCTCCCAAGGGTGTTTGCAAAGGAGGTACGGCATACTCTTCTTGTTAAAGCCTCAGTTAATGTCAGCACTGACCTGACTGTGTGCTCATACACATAAATATATACTCTCATGTAGATTCTCTCTCCTCACCCCCAGGTCCTAGATGCCGTTCTCTCCATCTTAGCACCTGTGTGTGTGATCATACTCTCTTTATATACTCTAGATACTCTATATATGCTGTCTTTTCTTATT